>JADBJO010005064.1:65000-72500 GCA_016801955.1 Conus betulinus | reverse complement strand
CTCTTTACATAGCGGAGGTTAATGAGGAGGCGCCATTCTGAAGGCCAGTTCACCAGGTTCCCCCAGTTCTGTCGGCTCTTTACATAGCGGAGGTTAATGAGGAGGCGCCATTCGGAAGGCCAGTTCACCAGGTTCCCCCAGTTCTGTCGGCTCTTCATATAGCGGAGGTTAATGAGTAGGCGCCATTCTGAAGGCCAGTTCACCAGGTTCCCCCAGTTCTGTCGGCTCTTTACATAGCGGAGGTTAATGAGGAGGTGCCATTCTGAAGGCCAGTTCACCAGGCTCCCCCAGTTCTGTCGGCTCTTTACTTAGCGGAGGTTAATGAGGAGGCGCCATTCTGAAGGCTAGTTCACCAAGTTATCCCCAGTTCTGTCGGCTGAGTGCCAAGGCGCCACTCTGAAGAACAGTTCACCAAGTTCCCCCAGTTTCTGTCGGCTGTGTGCGCCAAGGCCTGGGTCTCTGCAATTGTTTTCCCTGTCCATTCTATGAAATTTTCCTCCTTTTTTCCCCTCCATCTCCCTCACTCCCCATTCTCCTAACAATATCAGTAGATCTTCGTATGGTCCAATGTAATGTTGACGGTTTGACACTTGTTTATTAGTGATATGATCACTATAACTGATGTCTTGTACATTACAGTAACATCTCATTTGTATGGCTTAGATCTTTCTTTCCATACCCGCTGTAAGGATTCATGTCTCCTGTGCATGCGGGAAGATGGCGTGTTGCAGCGCAGGCAAGAGCCTGATCTTGTGTATCATGGAGATGTTACTGTCTTTCAATAAAAGTTTTACTTTGGACAGAGCTGACGCTGGCTTTGCTGCGCTTGAGAGGATATCTGTGCCAGACCCTTCCTTCGTAAGCTCAGTGACGTGTTGAATAGTTCTTAGCTTCTGTCAATGGATAGAGAGATCTGTCAATGATGATGGCGGTGATGTGCTTGCCATCACCTTGGTCTTCTTGGCGCTGATTTCCATGCTATGTTGGTTCATGGTTCATCCAGTCTTTCTACAAACTTGGCGAGTTATTGTTCACTGCCTGCCAGGCCATCGATATCTTGAATCAAGCGAAGGCTCGTGATAGTTCTTCCTCCAGTGCTAACTGTGCTGACATGGTCTTCAAGTGCATCAGTCATGATGCGTTCCAGGAATATGCTGAAAAGGATGAAAGATAGAAGCCAGCCTTAATGCACTCCAACTGAAGTATTAAACCTCTCTCCTGTAGCACTCTGTGCGAGCTCTGCACTGCTCGCTTTGGATTAGAACTGCTGGACGGTGTTGATCAGTTTTTGCCCGATGTTGAATTTCATCTCTGTGGACCATAGCGTCACCTGCCAGACTGTGTCAAATGCCTTCGTGAGGTCCGTGAGGACTTGTTAGAACTTCCGTTGATATTGTGGATGTCATTGAAAGGGTTCGCTACTCAAAGATCTGTTCAAAGGTGCTTCTACTTTCGATTTCTCCAGCCTTTTCTTAACCAGTAATAGTATCTGTTTGCGGCCGTAATCTGTTCAGAATGATTTTGCACATTAATTTGCTTACAGACGGATCAGACGTACTTCTCGCTGCGTTGGAGTTTTTTCCTTTCTTGAGAAGGGTGATGAATAAGGATTCTGGTTACTGCCTCTTCACAATTTTTTCACATGATCTGCTGGGATGTGATGCTTGCGACTTTTGCACAAGTTAGCGAAATCGCTGCTGCTACGTCCTCTTCACAGGATATGGGCAGTCACTTTCATCTGATGAATCCTCTACTGCTAGCAAACTTGGATCTCTTTTGTTCTGTTTATTACATAGCTCAGAGCAACATTCAGTCCATCTATTTGTGATGTCTTCTTCCCGTATGAAAAAAATTGTTGTCTTTGTCACTAATGGTGCTGACTTTGCGACTGTTCGGTCAAGTCTACAAAAATCTTCAAAGCTTTCTGCTTACGCAATAAGGACAATGAAATGTACTCTCTCTCTCTCTCTCTCTCTCTCTCTCTCTCTCTCTCTCTCTCTCTCTCTTGCGCGAAAAAGTCCTCCTTTTTAATATTTCTCACCCCATCGTCACCCTACCTTCTCTCTCCTTTCAGCCCCCTTTCTTTCTTATTCTCTCATCCTTCCAACCACTTTGCATAATGATGTCTGTTTTATTGCCTATTCTCTCATCCTTCCAACCACTTTGCATAATGATGTCTGTTTTATTGCGTATTCTCTCATCCTTCCAACCACTTTGCGTAATTATGTCTGTTTTTATTGTATGCTGATTCCCTCCATCCCCTCTCCCGGACCCTACAAGTCCGTTACCGAGGGGTTCTCACAAATAGGGTTCCATTACCGAGGGAGATCAGTTTGAAGTTTGTAGTCGTTCAAATACCTAAGGCTGACTGATCCTCGTTTACATCAGTTTGAAGTTTGTAGTCGTTCAAATACCTAAGGCTCACTGATCCTCGTTTACATCAGTTTGAAGTTTGTAGTCGTTTAGTTACGTAAGTCTGACTGATCCTCGTTTACCTTAGTCGTTCAGTTACCCAAGTCTGACTGATCCTCGTTTACCTCATTCTGGCGAACTGGAGGCTTTGTGACTCAGTATGGTGGCCAGCGGGCATGCATACCATCCGCGATATTTTGTGTACACCGTCTCCTTCACTGATCTGCTGCTGTACACAGTCTCCTTCACTGATCTGCTGCTGTACACAGTCTCCTTCACTGATCTGCTGCTGTACACAGTCTCCTTCATTGATCTGCTGCTGTACACCGTCTCCTTCACTGATCTGCTGCTGTACACAGTCTCCTTCATTGATCTGCTGCTGCACACCGTCTCCTTCATTGATCTGCTGCTGTACACAGTCTCCTTCACTGATCTGCTGCTGTACACAGTCTCCTTCACTGATCTGCTGCTGTACACCATCTCCTGCTCCTTCATCGTGTGATACGTTATCCGTTAAATGTGGAATAAGAAGAGGTCAGCTAAATAAGTAACAGCTTTTAATGCTCGGCGAAGGGAATAAAGCATCAGATCGCGGGTGTTAACATGGCAAAACGTTCTGCTTAAAGCAAACAAGTCGTACTCAAATAATGACAACGCGTCACACGAGATATGGTGTGAACATCGAACGTCAAGCGTCGTGTGACAGTTGTGTTGGTGAGCCGTTACCAAGTCGATCGGTCATTGAACTGATAGAGGTCAGGAGAGAGGCCGCAAGGAGATAGAGAGGGGATGGGTGGGTCTGCCTATAGAGAGGGGATGGGATGGTTCTACCTATAGAGAGGGGATAGGGTGGTTCTACCTATCTGATGTCTTACACACATGCTTTTGCTTTTCCAATGCTTTTTCGCAGTCTCTTTTGTTATTCAAGTGCTTTTTTTTTTTGATAGATACATAATGATTTCTTTACAGTACTCGACTGATTGTTGTGAAACAATTGTGTAGTATTATGTGACATCCTCATCCCTCCCCCCCCCCCCCCCCCCCCCCCCCCCTCTTCAAAAAGAAGCTTTAGTCTGTAATAGAATAAATCATCATACTCGTATTCTCAGTCTCTGTTACTTACTCATATTCAACTAAATTCTGCAGTTACCGTACTAAGTGTCACATGTAACGAATCATTTGCCTTCAATAAGGTGCCCATGAATAATGATTCGAGTTCTCTCTCTCTCTCTCTCTCTCTCTCTCTCTCTCTCTCTCTCTCTCTCTCTCGTAGAATAACATTTACAGTGTTTGTTATGTCGATGTGTCAGAATGAATTAAGCGGTGAAATCATGTGTGCATATAAAGAAGAGATTGCAAGACGAAGCCTCGGCCTAAAATCGTCATCCTCGGGTTTCAAGACAGTCAATAAACCAATCTCTCCATCTTTTAAATGATTATTTTAGACAAGAGATAAAGTGAAGGCACTGTTCCGTTTTCACTGTCATATGTAGTCTTCCAGAAGGAAGGGGTTTCAAACAGATTCGATAAAACATGACGTACAACAAATACGATCTTCCTGGCTTTGCGTGTCGCCCGCCATTTGTACAACTCAGGCTCTTCTGTCTTTACTAATTAAAAAGTGTACATATTTACAGTGTGAACACAGTCGAATAAGGACTTGCGTTTCTTGTCGTCAGCTTTTATTGCTGATGTTCACTGGTTTATTGCTAAACGTCGTTTTAACAATTTATAAAGATTAAAACACTTCCCAAGTAGGCTACATCAAGTTGCGTTACTTTTATCTTTTTGTTTGAGAAATGGGAATGATCGATGAGGATTGGGGCTGGAAGAACAAGGAGAAGAGGGGAGGGGGGAGGGGCGGTGGGGGAAAGGGGAACGGAGAGATGGGATGGGGGTGGAGAAGGAAAGAAAAAAAAAGCGGGCAGACAGGCCGAATTTCATGTTCGCCAGATGGTACTAAAAAGGAAAACCATCACTAATTCTCTCTCTCTCTCTCTCTCTCTCTCTCTCTCTCTCTCTCTCTCTCTCTCTCTCTCTCTCTCTCTCGTCAATAATGAAAATGTTCGAGTGTTTTACATTTCCTATTTGTCTGAATCTCTGTCCCATCTCTCAATCTGTCTCCATCTCTCTGTCTGTCTGTCTCTCTTATTCTCGTTAACAGAAAAAAAAGTGGGGAGTATGTCGTGTTCTCTATGTTCTCCGTCTGTTTCGCTCTGCTTCTGTCTGTCAGTCACACACACACACACACACACACACTCTCTCTCTCTCTCTCTCTCTCTCTCTCTCTCTCTCTCTCTCTCTCTCTCTCTCTCTCTCTCTCTCTCATACGTACGCATCTCTGTCTGTCTGTCTGTCTGTCTGTCTGTGTGTGTGTGTGTGTGTGTGTGTGTGTGTGTGTGTGTGTGTGTGTGTGTGTGCAGTCCAGTCATTGTATCAAAATGCTGACGTAGAGGTGGGGGTGGAGGTGGGAAAAGAACATAACAGTAGAGATGACGAGGGAAGAAAGGGAGAAGAAGAAGAAAAGGGTGGAGAGGAAGTGGAAGATGAAGAATAGCAACGGTAGCCACAACGAAAAAATCAAAAGATAAGTTCTGACTGAGAAATATTAAACTGAACATCCCTCCCATGTCAGTCCGATAGATCCCTATTACGGATGGAACGAGTGATGTCTGCGTGTATCTGACTGTCTGACTCTCACAGAAATTATGGATGCATGCACGACTTTCCCAATTTACAAACACACGCCCACTCACCCGAACATTGACAGCCAGGCAACAGAACGATACTTTTTTTGTTTTATGCTGCCCGAGCCATCAGACAAACATATAATAAATGTAAGCACATCAACAGTCAGCACGCCAACTGCAAGGCGTACAGACATACATACATGTATATATCAATACTTCAAACACGCCAAACAGGGCGCACGACACAAAATATATCTATATATAATTCGCTATCTATTATCGATGCTGGTTCCAACGACGATGAAGGCGGCGACGACGACGACGAAACGACGAAGAGGACGAAGACGACGAGACGACGACGAAGATGAAGATGCCAACGTCTACAGCGTCAAGTCTGACTCAGAACGTGCATAACTTCACAGAGCTGTGGCTCAAAAAAAAAAAATCTAATCTAACACACTCACGGTCGTCTCTGCCGGCGACAAAGCGACAGTCTCAAACAGGAGCTGTGGCTAACACACACAAAGCATAGAACGCAGCGACGGCCCAGCCAACAGGTCGCTGCGTTCAGAACTCGGAAGCGGCGCTCTGGCTTGGCAGCAGCGGCGTCTATAGCCCAACTGGCTCAGCGAGTAGTCGGTCCCGGGCGCAGTGGCAGGTAGGGTAGATTGTCGGCACTCACGCCGGCCTCTCAACGCCGACAAAAGGCGGAGAACATGGGCGTAGACACAGCTACAGCCCCCTGACCTGAGACAGTGGCAGCCAGTCCCCTCAGTCCAGGGAACACTTCTACCTGGGGGAAAACTGATTAACTACCCTGATTATCATGGCTACTATTCATTACAATCACGACTACATTCATATTCATTAGCCACACATCATATTCCACTAGAACTTGGGATAAACATCAGCATATTCTTTCTTCAACACTACAACATTCCTTTTTCCGGAATCATAACACTACATCATTCCCTTTTCCGGAATCATAATACTACACAGGAAAGGATTTCTATATAAACCTTTCAGAATCTAGTT
This sequence comes from Conus betulinus, assembly GCA_016801955.1. Classification (NCBI taxonomy): domain Eukaryota; kingdom Metazoa; phylum Mollusca; class Gastropoda; order Neogastropoda; family Conidae; genus Conus; species Conus betulinus. The sequence continues at coordinate 66,363 of JADBJO010005064.1, read as the reverse complement.
TCCAAATTGGGGAAAGGATTCCCACTTAGACCCTCTTCAATAAACCATGAATACAATTCATTATACACAATGATTACTTTTCATCAAACTATAAATGAAACAACACAATGTTCATTTCTTTTTCTTGTAACACAAGAATGTTCATTTCATTTCATATGATCACCAGATTTTAAAAGGCATCTTTTTTTCCAAAAAGATTCATCCACTTCAATATATGTAAGGAAAAGATTTCCACACACTCTTATTTACCAACACACAACTATTCAATATTCATATTGAGAGTGAATTAAATACTCATCCACATCAAAATTCATATATAAAGTCTCTGTCGTTCACTCTGGGGAGCTTATTATTCATAGCATCAAAACTCTCCCTCTTCTTGCAAACCACATTCGAATAAACTTTTTTTTTTTCATCATGACGTCATAACTAATTAAGTCACAGAATAAACAAAATCTTTATCTGAAGACCACTTCCTTTAACACACACTTCTATTCATGTTTTCCGAAATAATTTCGTTTTTGTTACCCTATCAAGTCATAGGATAACAGAACACAACAAAAAATACAAATCCTTCAGAAGTGCGCTGAGGAAGTTTCAGTCGCTCCTAAACGGGAATACGGTTTCGGTTTGCTAATAAATAAACATATACCTGACTGCCACCAAAATACAGCGGAGTCCCTCTTCGGCCTTCTGAAAAGTTCCGTTGCCAGAATCACTGCAGAGACTGCCTAACCGGTTCAGCTCACCCGGCTTTAACGGTGAGCAGGTGAGTAGCAGTCAGATAAACTTTTCAACCGGCTTCCGGACGACTACCTTCCGGTTAGCACGGTTGCACGAAAACCTGTGACTGGACGGGAAACTGTCCGTCACAATCCCCCCCCCCCCCCCCCCCCCCCCCCCTTACATCCACGTTTACTTCATATTTATAGTACGTCTCCTCCTTCTTGGCGTCTCTGACAGTTGTTATCACCTTTCCCCCACAGCATACCTCAAGGCACATGACACAACATACATCAGATTCACCCATAAGGCTCCGAGTTGTCTGCAGCTGATAATGCATTGCCAAATGAAGATGAGAAGTGTGTGTGTGTGTGTGTGTGTGTGTGTGTGTGTGTGTGTGTTGTGTGCGTGCGCACGCGCGCGCGCGCGCGCGCGTGAGAGAGAGAGAGAGAAAGAGAGAGAGAGAGAGATATATGTGCGTCTGTGGGTATATGTGTTACCTGCGTATGTGTGTGTGTGTGTGTGTGTGTGTGTGTGTGTGTGTGTGTGTGTGTGTGTGTGTGTGTGTGTGTGTGTGTGTGTGTGTGGGCGTGCGTGCGCGTGTGCGTGTGTGTGCGCACGCGTGCGCGTGTGTGTGTGC
>JADBJO010005064.1:52500-60000 GCA_016801955.1 Conus betulinus | reverse complement strand
CCAAAACAAAACAAAAACAAAACAAAAAAGGTGATGTTGTTTTATTGCGACTTGAAGTCCCCGGGACAGAGAAGCCTGAAAGGCGACGTTGTTTTATTGCGACTTGAAGTCCCCGGGACAGAGAAGCCTGAAAGGCGACGTTGTTTTATTGCGACTTGAAGTCCCCAAAAAAAAAGCAAGAAAAGGCGATGTTGTTTTTTATTGCGACTTGAAGTCCCTGGGACAGAGAAGCCCGAAAGGTGATGTTGTTTTATTGCGACTTGAAGTCCCTGGGACAGAGAAGCCCGAAAGTGATGTTGTTTTTTATTGCGACTTGAAGTCCCCGGGACAGAGAAGCCCGAAAGGCGATGTTGTTTTATTGCGACTTGAAGTCCCCGGGACAGAGAAGCCCGAAAGGCGATGTTGTTTTATTGCGACTTGAAGTCCCCGGGACAGAGAAGCCCGAAAGGCGATGTTGTTTTATTGCGACTTTGAAGTCCCTGGGAAAGAGAAGCCCAAATTTCACTTCGTTGCAATGAAGCAGTTACACAAGGCGATAGCCTAAAAGGCATCGACAGACAAAATGGAACATCTTCTAAAGTTATTCTCCTGAACTTGTCTGAAATGGATTGGTGCGCAGCCATGAAATCTTGACCAAGACCAGTCTATAGGACCAGGAGGCAAGCCAACAAGCCCTGGACAGACAACTTAGAGGATACTCGACGCTGCCTGAGCATCTACCATGGTTTGCTGACGAACTGGTGTGTGTGTGTGTGTGTGTGTGTGTGTGTGCGCGCGCGCGCGCGCGTGTGCGTGCGTACGTGCGTGTGTGCGTGCGCGCGCGCGCACGTGCACATGCGCATGTGCGTGTGCCTGGACGAAAAGTCGGATAACAAACAGCAAACAGTAACGCGAATGATTCCTGTGGCTTGCGCGACAGGCGCAGGACAATAAAACGTGTCTGTGACACGCTCAGACGCAAAATGCCGACACTGGTGATGCTATCTTTAGCCACACGATCATTCCAATCAAGAAGCTAGGCCAAATTTTCTCTCATTTTTACTCCGTCCTTGTTTTTCTTTCCTTACGAGAGATCAAATGAGGCAGAGAATGAGACATAGAAAAGAAAAGAAAAAAGATGTTCTCAGAGTAAATGATCCTGAACTGTGTATCCACCTGAACTTTGTCTCCACTTTTATTTATATCTTTTTCTTTTTTTTATGCTTCTTTACCCAAGCTAATTCAGACCAACTTTCAAACGATAATAATTGCGACGAATTTTCAACACGGGTACGATCCTTCAGCATTGTTTAAGTTAGATCTGATGCGCTGATTTTTTTGTTTTGTTTTGTTTTTTTTTTTTTTTAATTTTGCAAATTTGATGAAAAATTATCGCAACGTTTATCAGTGTGTTCGTCTTTTCGTCGGTCGTCATTTTTACCATTCCCCTACAAAGTTGCACGCCCTGTAGCGTGTAACATTCGGTGAAAAATGCATACACACACACACACACACACATGATATGAAGAGAGAGAGGGAGAGCGATGATATGATTTATTGATTTGATTTATTGCTATAAAGCGGTCCAGCTTCATAAGCAAGACGGCGCGATGAACAATAACACAACAAAACAATTAAGCAAGACAGCGCGGAAAGTCCGACATGAAAACCATAGCAAACAATGTTCGTTTTCACCTTTTGGCGCCTGTCCCACAATAACCGGTCCGTCATGCGAGCTTCTAAACTCAGCCTGTCAGCCCAGGTACAACTGGATCAGGTCGTGCAGCGTCTCCATCTCCCGTGCCGCACGTGCTTGGATCTCGGCGTGTTGTGTACTGACAACACGTTTCCCTTTACGGCGACTGGCAAGTTTTGCACGTTCTTCTGTCAGCATGTTTTGTCGTCCTGCTTCACATACCAGAACACACATTTGCTGTCACCAGAGATAGCCGCACAAGTAAATTCCAGGTCTAGATCGTCTGATTCGCACATCAGCACATCACCGTCGGTCGATGGCTGGACTGTCACTTTTCGAAAGGATTTATTTGTCCTTGCCCCTCCATCGTCTTTGCACAGACCTATTTGTGAGGGTAGCGACATAGCTTTTAACGACACTGGTACTGAAACTACCAACAGAACTATCTATCATCGGCTCGACGTCCGTCTCAAGTTGTGGAATGGTAGAACTGTCCCAGTCAGTCATGCCTTAAGTTTCGTTGGCCTCGTTCAATTGAAACACATCAGACGGCGCTTCGTCCTCGTCTTGGTCGCTGTCATTCCGGTTTGACCGTGTTGACAAAACGCACTCCTGTGTATGTGACATTTCCGACTGTGTGTCAGGTAAGAACGGCGCATCCAGCGGCCGTTCTGTGTCGAGGTCATGATCATGTTTCGTACTTGCCTGACTCTGTTACTGTCTGGTCCTTTCCCCGTCACGTCGAATCTGACAGGGTGGCTTTCTTCTGTAATATCGTACCCGGGTATTCCGATTCAGGACAGGGTCCCCATATTTGTTGACACTGGCAAGTTGGCAGTTTGAGACGTAGCACAACCGCTGTGCTGTCTCTTTCTCCCGCCACTTTCCAACTGCTCACCGTGTTGTCCGTCAGCAGGGCACTCCGGGTCTTCTCCACAGTCGCTGGCAGTCAGTAGCTGGGCATGCTGACGATGAAATCAGCGAATTTACTACAGCTCTTCCAATGTGCGCCCTTTCGCTACGCTTCACGTCACGTGACCCCCGAGAGAGAGAGAGAGAGAGAGAGAGAGAGAGAGAGATGGACAAATAGCAAAACAAAGACTTAAAAAGTCCTGTTCACAATATGACACAATTATGCTCTGTAGTACAGTGAAATGCGAAAAGAACATGTTAATTCGATCTTTAATGAGAGATTGAGAGCGAGGAAAAAATTGCCAGAGATACGCTTAAAGTCCTGAAGGTTAACAGACGCAGCTATGTTCTGCAGTACAGTGGAAAGTGAAAAAAAGTTATATCGATCATGAGACAGAGACAGAGCGAGAGAGACAGACAGACAGACAGAGAGAGAGAGAGAGAGAGAGAGATGCGTTCATATTAAAAACGGTAAAAGCTGTCGGTCTGGTGACCTTACCTTGGCGTTGATGAGAAGAAACAAGCATAGACTGAAAAATACAAAACAAAACAAAGCAAAACAAAACAAAAATCGGAGGCAGAAGGTAATAGGAATGCGTTCGTGAAGTGGTAGACAGGCACTCTGACCAAGTTTTCATTAACTGGGCTGCTCTAATGAGATGCAACGATGAAAAAAAGAAAAGAAAAAAAAAGAAAGAACGGGGATGGCGGGGGGGGGGGGGGGGGGGGGGGGGGGGGGGTCAGGTGCTATCCACACGGTGATAATACCACGTGGCGGCAATACACGTAGCGCTAATGAACGTAGCGATTATAGTATGTAGCGCTATTAGCACGCAACGATGATGTGACACGTAATATGTTCCCTTATCTTAGATTCAAGGTTTATAGTCACGTCCAGAGTTAAAAGAATCATGCTTCCTATCTCTCTGCAGAGATCGTAATGAAGAGGACGCGGTGTCACACAAGCCACAGTATTATATATACTGGTGTTTACCTTTCTTACACAATCTTACCTTTAAAGGGGGTGAGGAGGTGTGGTATCGTGTAAGCCCCTATTCAATCATTTCCTGAGTGTCGGAATGCCTGCACCAGTAGGGAAGAGCCTGTTTCTTGTGGACCCCATCCAAATCATTTCCAAAATGATCCACCTGGTGTGGATTTTGTTTAAAATGGTCCACCTGGTGTGAGTTTTGTTTGATTTTTGTTATCCAAACCATATTCCAAAATTGTCAAGCTGGTGTGGGTTTTGTTTAAAATGGTCCAGCTGGTGTGGGTTTTGTTTAAAAATGGTCCAGCTGGTGTGGGTTGTTTTTTTAAATGGTCCAGCTGGTGTGGGTTTTGTTTTAAATGGTCCACCTGGTGTGGGTTTTGTTTTTAAATTGTCCAGCTGGTGTGGGTTTTGTTTAAAATGGTCCACCTGGTGTGGGTTTTGTTTTAAATTGTACAGCTGGTGTGGGTTTTGTCCACCTGGTGTGGGTTTTTGTTTTAATTGTCCAGTTGGTGTAGGTTTTGTTTAAAAATGGTCCAGCTGGTGTGGGTTTTGTCCACCAGGTGTGGGTTTTGCTTTAAATGGTCCAGCTGGTGTGGGTTTTGTTTAAAATGGTCCAACTGGTGTGGATTTTGTTTTTTTAAATGGTCCACCTGGTGTGGGTTTGTTTTATTTTGGTTAAGATCAGCCTTTTTCCACTTTATCTGAGTTGGATGGTGATGAACTTTATTTCAGTGATTTCTTTCTTTTTTTTTTCTTTTTTTTTTTTTTTTTTTTAGGTTTTTGTTTTGTTTTTAATGAGGGAAGACACGGAGTAATCCCCAAGCGGTAATCTCACATCAAGCTCACAGGAATAGGCTATCAATATACGCAAAGAAAACATTCTGGAAAAAAAATGCACACTGCTACAGTTAACCAGAACAATGAAGAAATGCATCAATACAAATAAACAAATACATGCATCACAGGCGGCGGAAGCAGGGGGGGGGGGGGGGGGGCAGGGGGGGGGGGGGGGGGGGGGCATAACCCCTTCCAGAAAAATATTGGGGGGGGGGGGCAGCCTTATATACTGCCCCCCCCCCCCCCCCCCCCCCCCCCCCCCCCCTCCAATATTGAGCACCTCCAAAAAATCAGAGAGAGAGAGAGAGAGAGTTTTTGATGGTGCATCACCTTGTCGCTTTACTTGTTGTCATACTTCCTGTCAGACTCGCTCAGGAAAGATGTCAACACATTTCTCGGGAACCTCCTTGCAGCTGACCCACTTTGGTCACACATTACTGACCAGTACCTGACCAACATTGCCAAGAATGGCATATATGCTGATGCTATTGTGGTGCAAGCTACGGCGAGAATGATTGGTAGGGACATACACATCGTACCAAGTCAGCAAGAGAGCTCCAGGATATGCTACCTGATGAATAAGATCTTGGCGGGAGACATTGATCATCCCTTCCACCTGTCCTTATGGGGCAAATAGGCGAGGAACATTTTGTGAGCCTAACACTTCATCAAACCAGGACAGTGAAAATGATGAAGAAAAGGAGGAAGAAAGTGTTTCATCTCCTACAGAAGGTGCATCAATCATGCAGTCTCCTCGAGACGACGCCAACCGACCTGCGCAGTCTCCTCGTGATGACATTGACCGACCTGCTACTGTAAGAAAACCAAAATGTCAGTCTACTGTGTGCTGCAAGGACGCAGTCAACCCCTTTCAGCCACAGAGCAACACAGTCGTCTCCAAACTGACCAGGGTAAGCTCAGGAAGGCCCCGCTATTTCCAAAGATCTTGGTTCAGCAGCAATACCCTTGGCTTCACCTATGCACAACAGACAACAAGGTATGTTGTTTTTCTGCATGAGGCTAATCATCAAGGCTGCAAACCTGATGCAGCGTTTTGTATGGAGCGGTTTTGACAACTGGAAGAAAGCACTGGAAAAGTTCTCAAGCCACGAAAAATCATCTTCACATGGAACAGCAGCCGTGTATGACGTAAACTGTAGGCAATCTATAACGTCAGTGTATGCTCCAGTGACGTGTCAGCATGAAACAGAACAAAAGAAACACTGCAAAGCCTGATGAACGAACTAAAGAGCCTTCAGTTTCTCCTGCGTCAGGGTCTGCCTCTCCGTGGACATGACGAGCATGAAGGCAACCTTCAACAGCTGCTCAAGTTCTGCTCTGGAGAGGGCTGCAAGGAAAAAAAAAACACAGGTTCAAACTATCTGTCACATGATATTGTCAACGGGATCCTCGGGATTATGGCACATTAAGTCTTGCGATCTGTTGTACTTGAAATCAGAGAAGCGAATTGGTTTTCGATACGAGCTGACGAAACCCGTGATGTTGCAAACAGGGAGCAGGTTGTAATTTGCATAAGATGGGTAACTGAGCAGTTTGAAAGTCATAGAGGAGCCCGTGGGACTGGTGCGTGTTTACAATACCTGTGCCGAGACAATTTCTAATGCGCGTAAAGGATTGCTTGATCAGGCTGGAGTTGCCAGTGCAGAAGTGTAGGGGTCAAAGCCTACGACGGGGCCAGTAATTTTCAGGGTCACGTTTCAGGAGCTGCAAAACGGTTCAAAGATGAGGTCCCGTCAGCAGTGTCCGTCTACACTGTTTGGCACACTCAGTCAATCTTGTGTTACAAGAGGCTTCCAGAAAGGTCAAAGTAATAAGAGATGCCCTGACTTTGCCACAGAGGTCATTCAGTTGATCAAATTATCACCAAAACGACAGATCCTTTTTGAAACAATCCAACATGAAACATCAACTTCGTGCAGCCCGTCCATTAAACCACTGTGTCCAACAAGGTGGACTGTTCGAACAAGAGCTTTTTGACTCTCTCATTGAGAACTATGACGCTTTGCAAGAAACACTTGAACTAGTCTCACAGGGACATGATGAGTATGCCAGGAGGGCATCCGGCCTTCTTGCACTTATGCAGCAGTTCTCCACCTTCTTGGGCTCTCACTTTCACGGGATGTCTTTGCTGTGACTGAAGAGCTGGCAACAGCTGTTCAAAGGAAACAAACAAACGTCCTGTGTGGATGCAACAAACGCTGCAAACCTCTGTCTGAGAACGCTTGAAAGTATGCGCCAGGATAAAAGTTTCCAAACGTTTTTTGCCGACGTCTCAACCACGGCTGCAAACGTGTGTGATGAGCCCCGCATTCCGAGACAGAGACAGCCTCCACGGAGACTTGATGAGGGCTCCCAGGGTCACAGCTACTCTGACCCTTCTGCTTATTACAGACAGCAGTACTATGAGGCCATAGACAACGTCAAAGAGCATATAAAGCGCAGATTTGACCAACAAAGCTTAAGTTGCCAAGGAAGATTGAAATTCTCTTGGGTGACGGAGCTGCAGGAAAGAATCCAGAAATTCCTCAAGAGATCAAAGACACATATGCTGCTGCGGACATTGACATGGACAGACTCAAAACACAGTTGGCCATCCTTCCACATGCTCTGGGGGACAACAAGAAGTCCATCTTTGAGGCACTGCTAGAAGAACTGACAGCTTCTGACACTGTTAAAAGAATGTTGAGTGAAGTAGACAAACTTATCAGGCTGTACTTGACCATTCCAGTTACAGCTGCAACAGCTGAACGCAGTTTTTTTCTGCCTTGAAGCGAGTCAAAACATACCTCCGAAGCACTATGACTCAGGAGCGCGTAAACAACTGTCTCATTATGCATGTGTTCAAAGACAAGGTTGATCAGCTCAATCTCGCTGAAATTTCTTCCGAGGTAGTTTGCAGAAACGAACGACGTCAAAATTACTTCGGAAAATTAAATGTGTAAAGTTGTAACCTCCCAGCTGTTGGTGTAACCTGCTAATGTACAGACTATGACAATCGTGACATAGTAACTGCATTTTACGGCCTAATGTCCAGTGAATATGGAGAGAAGGTATGTTATTACGT
>JADBJO010005064.1:45000-47500 GCA_016801955.1 Conus betulinus | reverse complement strand
CCCACTCGGGTTAAGTCTTACATGTCTGAAAGAAGTCAGGTTTGTGCTCGTCCCGAACCACCAGTTTAGTGCAGTCCCTCTAGGTTTAGGGTGCGCCAGTTTTCAGTTCTGGTTTGTTTTGTACACGTCTCAGAGGTCCTCTGTCGTTGCCCATCACGGTCTGTCACGAAATGTTTGCAGTTGGTACTAAGCTCTTTGATTCTGCCCTGCCTGAAAACATTCACAATCTGCTTTTCAATTTTTGCAGGACTGGTGTGTGTGTGTGTGTGTGTGTGTGTGTGTGTGTGTGTGTGTGTGTTCTTTAAATTGATATGAGGGGGTAGATGTTTTAGCATAAACTTAAGTTCAAAAGAAGAGAAAACGCAGGCAGTTTTTCTTCTTATCTTTTTTTTTTCCGTCATGACCTTCCATCATGCAACCAACTTGGCTTGCGCAGTGGTTGTTTCTCTGAGAATGTGAGAGACCTTGTGTTCCACCTGGTTTCTAAGCTCTTTGTGAAGCATTACATTGCCAACACTTGTCTGTTCCACCTGGATTCTAAGGTCTTTGTGAAGCATCACTTCCCCAACACTTGTCAGTACCTTCCACTGAAATAGGACCGGTCAGTTCCATTTATCAGTTCGTAATTGTAGAACCAACTAAAACTGTGGTCACTTCATGCATTCTCTCTTTAGGGTTTCTAACTCTCCCAGCCGTTCGGGTCTATAGTGAGGATCCATAATATTTTCCTGATTCTGTGGTTTAGAGATAAGAAGTGTGTATGGCCCCGCGCCGACTATTGTCCAAGTTCTCCAGCGCCTTCCGCGTAGATGTGCAGGTGGTGTGCATAACGTTCGTTTCATTTTTCGATTGCTAAAAAGGGAAATAGCATTCAGTCTGCCTTGTTTCCGCTGCAGGACAACAGCACCTGCGGTCTTGACACCTTAGATAGGGAGGTTATGGAATGGTTCGGCTGGGACACCACCTGGTCTGTCTCGTTTGGCATTCTCACAGATTTCTGCTGTCTGGTACACAGAATAGAATTGTAGGTATGTTAACGAGCATTTGCTCGCCATTTCTCACCGGTTGGCATATTTTGCTGGGCTTACAGTCCGTACCTAATTGAGAAAATCGAAGGCTGCGATCCAATACAGTATTTAGGCTGACAAGACGCTGGATTCAAAGCTATTGCACCTTAATCTTAGTGACAACAACCGCAATATACTGGTAGACCAGGTCACTGACGGCGCCCATGACATGTTCGAGAGCAGCCAGCTTGACGCTGTTGAATCTCGTCCGGAGCTTGTCTAGGATAGTGAAGAATGCTTGGAACGAAACATAGGTCAGTCTCTGGGATAGTGAAGAATGTTTGGAACAAAACATAGGTCAGTGTCTGGGATAGTGAAGAATGCTTGGAACGAAACATAGGTCAGTCTCTGGGATAGCGAAGAATGCTTGGAACAAAACATAGGTCAGTCTCTGGGATAGTGAAGAATGCTTGGAACAAAACATAGGTCAGTCTCTGGGATAGTGAAGAATGCTTGGAACAAAACATAGGTCAGTCTGGAGCATACCAGTGCTGCTGTCATGTGGGTCAAATTTCTGGGCGTGAATCACACAGACTGTTGATAGTTTGAAGCCATTTTGTCATGCACAATTGTGCACATGGCTTCCGGCCTGCTTTGGTTCAACCCCTCCCCCCCCCCCCCCCCCCCCTCCCGTCCTCTTCTGGCCCTGCTTTGGTTCAAGTGCTGCCACGCCCCCCCCCCCCCCCCCCCCCCCCCCCTTTTCATACTGGGCCTTTGCAATGGTAGACGCAAATGACTAGACACAACTGAGATAACCCGTCTTTGCATCTCTCTCGATCACCTGTTTTGTTTACCGCCAACTTACGTGCACAAGTCAGTATATACTAATGAAATGATGCAAGCATGTAATGCGACGTGTCCATAGATTTCAGCGTGTGTGTGTTGCTGTGCGTGTGCATGTTCACATTGTTGTTGTTTGCTGCTGTTGTTGTTATCATTATCATTATTATTACTATTATTATTATCATTATCATCATCATCATTGTTATTGTTATTATCATCATTGTTATTATTACCATGATTAAGAACGTTTATACCTCTACTCAGTTGAATGCCTTAGGCGTTTACAATAAACAAGAACACGTATGACATAGTAAGCCGAGTAATTTAGAACGACAGGCAATACACAAAACATCCCGCACAGAAGTTCGCTCCGTATCCACCATCCAGTTTCGCCCTCGCACTGAGTCTCCACCCCTCACACACCTTTCCAACGAAAAGAAAAGTACGGGTCGTACGATTAAACGATTAACACAGGCATCCAAACACATATAATACTCCAGAAAACGCGTCGTCTGATTATCACATATATCAGTCAGGTGAAAAAATAAAAGTTTTTAATTTTGATTTAAAAGAGACGAAAGAAGCAGAGTATCTGAGTTTATGTGGGAAATTGTTCCAAATGAAAAGGACCTGTTAGGCAAAGGAACGCT
>JADBJO010005064.1:0-40000 GCA_016801955.1 Conus betulinus | reverse complement strand
TGTGTGAGAGAGAGTGTGTGAGAGAGAGAGAGAGAACAGATGCTGTCATAATCTTTTCCTCCCTCCCTCATCTTTTCTTTTTTTTCTTCTTCTTGAAATGTTCATACACTACCCAAGACTATAATTATAAACTTAGTGACAATACATCAATACGCAGCCGTAAATACGGAGAGAGAGAGAGAGAGAGAGAGAGAGAGAGAGAGAGAGAGAGAGAGAGAGAGAGAGAGAGAGAGAGAGAGAGAGAGATATTTTCCATTTTTCTTATCCAAAATAATATATGCTAAACATTACTATAAAATTTGAACAACAAGCAACAAATACATCAATATAATCAATAGTTACCAGGCAGGACACATTTATCATCATGTAGATACAGTGCTTCAATAAATCAAAAGTATTAGGACATCAATCAGTTAGTGGCAATGCATCAGTAAAGTCAGTGATGACAACATTCATTCATCATGATATAATTACAGTCATTAATAAAACAATGGTAACCATATCTTTCAATTTATCATTATCTGGTTAAGAACAGCAAACAAAGGGTGTGCTCTGGTATATGTATTTTATCCCTAATAGTAATGACCTGCTGTGAAATGTGTAATTAGTTTTTTTTTCCCCTGAAGGATTCTGCATTTTGGGTGCATCGGAAATATAGTGGAAGTGAATTCAGCCCGCGAAGGGCAGCCAATGGGGCGGGCCCGCTATTGCGCGGCCCGATATTGCGGGGGCCCGCTATTGCGCGGGCCCGATATTGCGGGGGCCCGCTATTGCGCGAACGAAGAAGCGGAAAAGTTGCCAAGGTGATGCAAGGAGGAAGGTGGCAGGTTGAGTTAGACGTTCGCCTGCCAATTAAAAATCCCGTGGGTCCGAGTTCGGTGGGAAGCAAAAGGGCAGTTTGATTTAGGGCGGCAGCGGGGTTTGAACTTGCACAACTTGCACACGTCTCACTGTAAGCTCTCTGGGCCTACCAGCCGTTCCGTGGGGGGAGGGGGGGGGGGGGTATGATTTCTTGGAAAATGTACTTTGTTGTACTTGCACTTTTTCTTGGAAAATCTACTTTCTGATGTACTTTAACTTTCTCTTGGAAAATCTTTATGTTGTACTTGCACTTTTTCATTCAACATGGCAGCACGTTTGATCGAGGGCAGACGCAAAAGAGGTAAAGTCCTTGTTGTCGATGAGTATAAATATCATAAAAAGAGAAACACAGCACATGCGTTTAACTGGAGGTGCTGGCGGTATCCGGCCTGCACAGCCTCCATCCGCACAAACCAGTTCAACCTTCAAGCGGCTCAGCCACACATCCAGGTCAGAGCGCAGGTGGCTGTGCAGACCCATCCGCCCGATGAAAACGAAATCGCACGGTCAGAATTCACGCAAAGACTGAGGGAGAAGGTGTCCACCACTCCTGGCCTACCACCCAAACGCGTCTTTGAGGCGCAGGTAGTGGCCGAACACCAACGAATTGGTCGGCAGGGTGGGGGCGACCGCCCTGATATCCCATCCTTTGGGTCGGTGCGAACACTGATCCAGCGAGAAAGGGCCCGCCATATCCCACAGATTCCCCAAACGGTCGATGATGTTGACGTCCAAGGGGAGTGGGCAGAGACCTGGCTCTCTGACCGATTCCTGCTCCATAACGATCCTCAGTGGGGAATTTTGATTTTCGCAACGGACGAGTGCATCCCGCAAACTGATGCGGTGTGGCACGATTTTTGTGGACGCGACGTTCAGGTCATGCCCAAGACCGTATACGCAAGTCCTGACTATTCTGGGGGACGTGGACGGACACACCATACCCTTAGTGCATACACTGATGGAACAACGGACAGTAGGGCACTACCGTCAAGTTTTGATACAAATTAAACGTGCTGCCAGAAGGTTGAGGAGGGCAAACGAATGGCAAACTGTGGTGTGCGATTTTGAAACAGCAATCCACGCAGCCTTTGGCACGGAATTCCCAAGACCCGCATTACAAGGATGCTATTTTCATTTCTCGCAAAAGTAAGTACAAATCACACCCCAACCCCCCATTCCCCTTGTCTGCCATTCTGTACGTCTGTCCATCCGCCTGTAATCCTGTGTACTGTGAATACGGGCCCGTGAATACTAGGAACCTGCAACCTTGTATGATAGAAAATTATGTGAAAGCTTTACTTGCCATTTGGTTGCAGTGACATTCTTGATCTTAGGAGTCGTCGAAGTCACCGGTGAAAATTTTCAAACATTGTGATTTTTTTTCCTTATTTGTGAAGAAGTATATGAGCTTTTTTTTCCCTTATAAATAGTTTTATGAGGCCTTGATGCTCAAGATCATTTAAAGGTCAAGGGCATTTCAAGGTCAAAGCTATTTATGACAGCACGTGAGTCATTTGGACATTGCCCTTCTCATTAGAAAAAGATATAAAATTGCAGAACATGTATCGTAATATTGTAATGTATCGTACTAAAACGTTAATTTGAAGTTCACGTATCCTCATCAGTTTGGATTTTGGCAACTGTCTAAAACAACAATACTGTTTATGTTCTAATATTTATAACACATAATTATGAAAATGCATAGGACACTTGGTAAATGTTGGTCCATTCTGGGCCTTGCCTCTATTAATATAATTTTTATGTTGAAGTTTGTGGCGCCGAGTGCAAGAGCTGCACCTGGCTGGAGCCTACCGGAGGAGCAGGAGGCTAAAAAAGCTCATCCGGAAAGTGATGGCATCGGCTTTCTTCCTCGGGCCCATGTTCGTCGCAACTTTGCGGTGCTGCAGAACGACCCACAAACGAGGTAAATGAGTGATTATTTCTTATCACGTAGTACAAGGGTCTTGCATTTGTTTAAGGTATGTATCAGTCCCAATGGCGCAGGATTACCGTCCATTGTTCATCCATTTTTTCACATGGTCCTTTCTATACACTTTATTCGTCCCCCTTACTTGGTCTTATACACGCCCTTTTACTTCAATATTACACAATATTATGCAAACGTTTTCCAGAAATCTTTACAGATGCGCTTCAGTCTCACTTTCTGTCCGTCTGTTTTTAGGGCATTGGTGAACAGATTCCCAGCACTCGACCAGTTTCTGACGTACGTGCATGGGAACTACATCAATGCCGGGGCGCCCTTTCCACAGCTCTGTGGAACTGTTACACTCGAGGGATGGATTGTCGCACCAACAACAAAGTTGAAGGTACAGAAAAAACATTTCAACCATTCACTAAAATGATAAAAATGAGTTATAGTGCGTTGTGACGGCCTAAATTGTCGTATCGGCCCAAATTTCGCCGGCGACGTTTTGGTATATACTGCTTTGGTATATGCTGCATATATCAAAATGTCACCAGCGCCGGCGACATTTTGGGACGTGACGACAGTTTAGGCCGCCACAGTGCGTATGTTCTCAAAATATAATCATTGTATCTAAAATACATGTGCCTGGCAATGAAGGGGTTACATGTGACACGTCTAAGAGATTGTAAACGTGGTTAGCTTCAAACCTTGTATTGGGAAAGAAAGAAAGAGGGCTTTTTCATATCATGTAAATTTCAATGACCTCCCCTAAAGGTGAAAGTCTCTCTAAGGAAGGTCAGAATGGCCAAAATGTGCATTTTCGGAGTAAGATCAAAGAAAAAAAGAAATACGTATAGTGTACGTGTATGTCAGCTTACTTAAAGCGACCAACACACACATAAATATGCTACCGTGTGATCAAACATCCGTATAACGAGCAAAAACCAAAAGTTGCATATAATTGCGTGATACAAATAAAGAAGAAAAACGGACATATGGCTTGATTGGCACAGCTTGTTGAATGTCTTAAAAAGAAATGTAAAAAATCATATAATGCTTGTGATTTCAATTAAAAAAAATAAAGAAGAAACTTTTTCGTGTTATATTACCCCCTAAGCAGACATCCTTTTTATCCTTATAGCTTATCGAATTTATGTTTGACCATTAAACAACTTTGACCCGACAGCTTATGACCAAAGACTAAAGATCACACTTTATTCAGCATTATATCTATTTCTTTTTGTTAAAGCATATCATCGCTCCTTGAACGGCGCGGTGCAAGTTCGCCATCCCAACATCTGGGTCTTCATAACTCACTTGAAGGATCGGCAGTCGCTAGCGGAGTCCAACCTCACTGCAGCCAGCCTCGGGCATCCTCCCAGGCTCAGAAAAAGGAAGTGGCGACGACTGGACGACAGGATCCAGCGCCTCAAAACGGCTTTTCAGCAAGGGAACAGGAATCTGCAGCAGTACTGGAATGCAGTTGCACACTGCATGTGGAATCCATAGGTAAAATGGGATTGCGTTCATTCTGTCCCACAGAGTTGAGAAACCAGGGAAATGCCAGAAACTTTAGTGTGTTTGAGTGCTTGAATGCTGAAGACTAAATCCAGTATGAATAAAAAGTATTGCATTTATTGCAATGGACAACGTTTTCATTTCAAAATGATTGCAGTGTACTGTGCTTTGTAATAAACAGTTGATGTCAAGGTTATTATTGGTGGAATCGCTTTAGTGACGCGTTAAAGCATCCATTATGTTGACATTTTTCATGTTGATTTTAGTTCTTAATATACTTCTATGTGTGTACCTGATCATATAAAGTGTGAGTATAAAGAATGTGATACATTTGCCCAAGATGTGATTAGAAATCAAGAAGCACAATGGGTTTTCTTTTTCTTTCTTTGTTGAAGTATAGAGAGAGCGTAATGCTAAAGGCTGCATAACAAAGTAACTATCAAGGATAAAACCGACATTTTTCGTATTTGCTGCACAAAAGATTATTTTTTGTTTTAATAACAAGCTCTTTGTCTTGGTTGCCTTATTAAATAAGGTAAATTTAAGGTTTAATCTTAGTTTACGAATTAAGCTGTTTTTTAAAATTTAATATGATTTTTATTTTATTTTCATAATAAGACAGAGAACAGGTGTTCTTGGTTCATTTTGTCCAGGTTTTCGGAAAATGCGAAAAATGACTGGCATTTCCTCATGTATTAATTTTGTTCTTCCAAGTTACTTTAGTTATTTTTTTTATTGAGAAGTTGAGAAGACGAAAGATGATTTCAGGATGCCGTGTTATGTTTTGAATTTATTTTCAAGATTCGAATGAATGCAATATCAACATTTTCTTTGCCAGTTTATTGTTGGTATCATATTATGACCACCTGAGATTTGTTTATAAGGTAGTGTTTTTGAGCTCGATGCTTTGAATGTTGGGATTGCAAAAGTGATTTTGTGGAATAAAAAAAACTGTGACACCTTTATTTCCCTTTATTGTTTAAAAATATGCATTGTCTTTGCCATGAAGATTAGCAGCCTAAAGTATAAAACGACAGTGTCGCGCCTAAGGTATAATATACGTTGCAGCCTTACTGCATCGTACGTAGGCTGCAACGTTTACTACACCTTAGGCGGCCCTATACCTTAGGCTGCATCGCATATTATTGTCAGTACAGTACTCCCCAGGCTGCGTCTACACTGTCGCGCAATAGCGGGCCCGCGCAATAGCGGGCCCCCGCAATAGCGGGCCGACCCCGATTAAAACAATCGTTGAGTCAAATTATTTCTCCGTACTCCTCGATCAAACAGAATTATATTGTCTTTGATGGCTTAGAGGTCGAAAAGGACATCCTCTCTAATAACGTTCACAGTTTTATGTTGTTTTTTCTCCGATGCAGCCAAAAAGTAATCTGATTAGTAGACGAGATAGGATGCTTTCTTACGCTCGACGGCAGAGCTACGTCCCTGTCAAGACGCCAGCAAGTTATCCCGCGGTCAATAAAAGAACCAATCAAAATAAACTCTCGTGACCCACTGCGGGACGTGGCGTGAAAGAGTGAGACCAAGCGGGGAAGCCAATGTGGTTTTGTTTCGCGGTTTTTTTGTGACTGATTTAACGCAAACTTGCTCAGTCTGACTCTTGTTCACAAAAACAATGCCACCTGCGAAAAAGAGAACTTCTGATGCTGACGGTAAAGCACAGGCAAAGCGTCGAAAGAAGCAAAATGATGACGAGTCTGACGGTTCGGATATCGATGGAGCCGGCGCAGATTTTGACAATGAAGCAGATGAAGGCTCGGCAGATACAGAGTTTGTATGTACTTACATTGACCTTTTTGTTTAATTTATGGTATCTGTCATGAACCATAGCGTGTGTACTGTTTCTGAATTTATATGTTATTAACGACGATTTGAAATACGCGGTGCGTCAGTATTCCTGGATGGAACGGTAAATTCGTACGCACCGAGTCAGTCGGGCTGTTTCCAGTTGGTATCACCGTCCGCATACGGCATTGGGCTCATATTCTTGATCGATCAATAATTTTGTTGACAGCGTGACTCTTTGGCTTTGTGGACTAGAGGTGTCCTCGTCTTTCTTAGAATTTGATTCTTAGTTTGCAGCCTTTCCGCTGCACGACCTTTTTAGGCTTAACCGGGTTAAAGCGGTTTGGCGTGTGCCAATGTTAGTTCTGTTACTGTCGATGTGTCTTTGTGTGTTTTTTACAGAGCGGACATTCTCTTTGCCATGTATTTATCCATTCTTTCTGAAGCCCATAGTTTGCTGAATGTCATTGAACGGTGAATGCAGACTGAGAATGCAGGGATCTGAAGAAGAAGAGAAATGACATTGTGTAAACTTTAGAAAAAGAAACCTCATCATCTCGAAAAGGAATTGTGTCAGGAGCAGATGTTAAATGAACACATGAGCAACACACCCCCGTACCCCTTCCCCCTTTTAAACAGATATCTGTTTACTGCATATGGCTTGATATGCGTATGTGCGGGTGCATACACACACACACGCACAGAGTGTACACTGACTGATTCATTGACCCTCACTCATTCACGCAATGCATGCATTGGGTTAGAGGGAGAAATGGCATAAAAATATTCAAGAAATGAATTGGTCTGAGGATGAAAATACTACATGAAGTAATACTGTTTCAAAGATGTAATAATGATTCAGGCTCCCCGTACAGTGTATTTGTGCATCATATATATATACAAGGAATCACCAGAAGCATTTCAAAGTAACAGACTGCTTTACGTCCATACCACACTTAAAGCATCAGGGGAATAGTACTTTTTTTTTTTTTTTTTTTTTAACATTACCAAATAAAACTTGGAGGAGAGAGACAAAAAGGGAATGGTGGGAGGGGGCGAAGCTAGATGTTCTGCCAGGCATGAGGGGAATAAAGTGAGATTTTTGGGGGAAGCAATAAAAAAAATGGACTGAAAGAGATTTATTTTCCAACTTTCAGTAGAAGATGAAAGATGGTGGTTAAGATCTTTTCATAAGACTTCTGAAAACGCAAATATTAGTCTACTGAAATTTGCAAAGTGAGGACAGAGAAAGCATAAAATGCAGTTATAAGGATGATGCATGTATGGACGAGACATTCATCAGATCAGGTAAACATACTGCTGATGTTTAAAACACAAGTGAATATCTGTTTGGAAAAACAATTCTATGGCAGTGGCAAGCTTTCGGTTACTTTCATATACTCTAAAAAGTTTAAGCTGTACAGGATTTCACATGATGTAAATATGGGGCTATATCATGCACTGAAATATATAATCACATGCACACTAAAACATAATCAAAGGGTATAAACATCTATCAATTTTATAGGAAGATGCCTTGTTACAGATGATGATTTCAAAGAGCAGGAAGGGATAATCACTTGTTGGCTGTAACTGTCAAATGTAAAAGAAAGCACTTTTATTCAAGACTGGCACAGCCTTTTAAACTTGAACAAAGTCAGACAGATACAAAGACGGACTGTTCTGTGTGCTCTGTGCTGTCATGTCTGCTAGGTGATTCGGTATCGAAAGCAGCATTCCTTTGGAGTTTTCTTGTGGGAGCAAGAGTTATCCTACTTTTTTCTTGTTTATTATTTACTGTTCCCGCCTCATTTCATATTTAATTTCGTTTCAAGTAAGGTTATTTGTATTTGTTTCTGTCTGTCTTTGTATTTGTCTGACTGTTCAAGTTTAAAAGGCTGTGCCAGCCTTAAATAAAAGTTAACTTTATACTCAATCATTCTCCCAGTTCTTGTTGCTGTATAGATGTGTTTGGTATGGGGTATATGGGCAAACTTGGAGCATCCTTTATGGGAATGTTTCCTTGCTCTGTGAGCTCTGTGAGGTCATGTCTGCTAGGGGATTTGGTGGACATCATAAGCAGCATTCCTTTGGAGTTAAGTTTTTTTTTTGTGGCAGCAAGAGTTACCCAACTTGTTTCTTGTTTATTATTTACTGTTCCCTAGCTCATTTCATATTTAATTAAGGTTAAAGTTACAAAATGATTGAAATGAGATGGAATACTTTGAAGAAAATCAGGTTTTTTCAGCTAGCACACCTAGAAACCTTGACCAGACTGCCAAGAAAGTGGTATAGTCGCTACTGCTGACTCTACATCAACATGGTAGACCAACAGCAAGAATTTTCCACAGCAATATGTGACATACTTTTACTTTCACTGGCCGACGTCACACTCTACAAACTTGATGATAAGCAAAATTTGTAGTATTAAAGATACCGGGTTTATTTTTTTTTTGCCATCAGAAAGTCCAGATAACACCGGTTGCCATTGTTTGTGAAGATCAAATTAGTGCTGTGTTGTCAGATCCACCGTGTTGATAACAAATGAAGTGTTCATTTCCATCTTGCAGACCATGATTAACAGAGGCCAGATAATGGTTTAAAAGAAACAAGAACTAAGACAAAAAAGATTTAAAATGAACAGCGACAGAGTGCTATATCTGTGAAAAAAATTACGCAGTTTGCTCCATTAAAAAAATGCAGAAAAAAGCTTTTTCCAGTAGTACCAATATTGTGCAGTTTGATCAAATGTAACATAAGTTAATCTATCATCATATTTTCACAACAGAGAAATGCAGGGAAAGTGGGACCAACAAGGGAAACAAATGTAGCTTTTCAAGAGTTGCTTCCCCTGACAGTTCTGTAATTCAGAAAACGGAACAATTCAGAAAACAGAACAATTGTGGATAAAAGTTAAGCTTGTTGGAAAAATCACAAAGGCCATCCAGGTGGATGATAAATATTTACAGAAAGAGAAAGATGGAGGAGGCGGAGAAGGAAGGCAAATAGAACTAGAAAGGCCAAGTGCCTGTCAAAGTTGGGAAGTTGGAGTCGGTGACAGTAGTTATAGACATGCACTTTGATAATGATGGTCTCTGAAAATGTATTGATGCATAGAGAGCTTATATGCTTCATTCCACATAATGGGTAAGGTCTAATGATTCGTCATGAGTGAGTCTGCGACTTCCTAGTGAAAGGAAGCAGAGACAGGTCTTGATCCCTCTACCAAAATCATGTGGTTACATCATGGGACTGAAGACTTTCTTAATTTAATCAGAGTGGTAGAGTGGTATGGTCCTGGCTAGTTGATGTAGTAGAGTTACAGGGTTCGTACGCTTCTTGAAACTCCTTGAATTCTGACAGCGAATTTCAAGACCTTGAAAACCTTTGAAAATCAATAAAACATGGTTCTCTTGATCAAACCTCCTTGAAAACCTTTGAAAATCCAGCCATCAGCTTCAGAAAAATTTTTTATGTGGCAAAAAGAAATGGCAGTTCAATTTTTCTGCGTTCAGGTTAATGAAAAATTATTTAAAAACAAATCTTTACAAACGTCTATGCGATCCTGGATTGCCGCCTGCTATTTAACCAAGGGAGATAATTTGTAACTTCATCAATTTTGAAGTGCTGTATGAAGTAACAGGTGAACATAAAGGTTTTCTGTATGACCTGAAAGTTACAGTTGTTGGAAGGCTGTGTTGCTTGTGTTTAGCCACTTTTTTGTGGCTGACACAGCACCTCACCTTCTTCCATTTCTAACAGACAGTGAAAGGACATTTCCATTTCCTCCTCATTCTATGGCCACGTGTGTTGCTGTTGATGTTATCAAGGTTTATATGCTGTGTCCCACCTTAGATACTTGACTGCAGTGCACCATATGTTTTTCTTTATTTTTGCCTTCATTTTGTGGCTTTGCTAACACACTTTTATTCTTGACCCAGTGAGTTCAGGGTTGATCCTGTGATATTCACCTGTTGTTTGATAATGGATCTGTCCTCCATGGTTTTTCTCTTTGTCTTGAATTTTTCAAAGTCTGTTAACCTGAGCGGTAACTTCTGCCTGCGGCTATATTCTTTTTGGACGACTGAAAAAATTTGCACACGTACCTTCTTCAAATTGCTGTAATTTCTTTTCTGTTGTTTGTGCAGTTATGGAATTTGGAGTGAATATCGAGGAACGAATAGAGAATATGCCAATATTATTATATGCTTTGTGTATGCTTTGATTATGAAAAAAAAATGACATGCCTAATGGGTGTTTACGAGTCATGGAGCCCAGGAGTGCACAGTCTTGCTATTGTATCTCACTTGCCTCACACCTGCATCAGCCCATTCCTACTCTGCCACAACACTCAGTATCTTCACAATTAAACCCTAAAAACTCGTCATTAGGGCCTGAGTCGAAAACACCTCATGCAAGAATTGCTGATCGCCAGTGTCCATGTTAAACTTGTACTCCAAAACTTTGAAAAAGTTTGAAAATTTATAGTAAACAAACCACATGGAAAATGGCGCTCACACAGGAAGGAAAGAAAGTTGAAATCCTGATGCATTATGGGATTGATTCATTCTGATTGGTTCTTTTCAACCAATCAAGTACAAGCTTACTGATTTCACTACCCCTCAATGGGCGTACGAGTGTGCCTGGGGCTGTATCAGCAAGATGGCGGCTCGGTGCGCCATAGGTGTTCAAAAGGTTAAAAGTACCAACCCTTGGTAACCTGCATGATACAAGTTCTCATTTTAGGAGTTGTGACTATGTTGCCCACCCCATTGCCACCAGACAAGGAACTTGCCCACCGACAAGCTCCACTCTTTCCCTCGCTTGTAGAAGACAAGGAGTCAGGGTGGTTGTGTCTATCCTTCTCTGCCTTCCTGATTACCATATTTAATCAGCCAGACATTCATGGTATGTATGACTGTATCAACACAGTGACCACGCTTGGGATGTGATATGGTTAGTACCTCTGTTACACAGCTAACCTTCTATTTTCTACCCATCCTTCCCCATCCACCATCCTCCTCACCAGCATTTTTGGTCACACATGCAGTCTTCCAGAGTCAGTTCACACTTCAGTATGTGTCCCTGCCTGTCTTAGTTTGGGGTGTTGGGAGTCGGTCTCGCACGACTCCTACCCCACCCTGAAGAGGGCTTCACAGCATGGTAGATTTTTCTTCCCCACCCTGCTTCCAGGAGCATAAGCTGAGGGGTTTCACTGCAACAGTCACCTTTTTTTACACTCCCACGATGGATTGGGCGTGGCTGTTCCCATGGACCATCTTCTTGGCCTCTCACCCCTTCCAGAAGGTCAACATTTCCTCTAGGCAGCAACAGGCTTCTTTTAGCCTTGACATTCCCTCAGGCTCCAACACTGGGTCTGACCCTTACAGCACATTACCCCACGCTACAGGACCCTGGTCCTATGGGAGATTCTCTAATCCACCCCCTTTCCTCCCTCCTTCCCTCGGACCCTGCTCCTATGGGAGATTCTCCAATCCACCCCTTTCCTCCTTCCTCCTTCCTTCCCTCTCATCCATTATCAGTGCCTCTGACTCTCCACCTAGCCCCCCATCCCTCCCCCCCCACCCCCCCCCCCCCCCCCCCCCCCCTCCCCCTCCTTCACTGTTTGCCACCTTTTCCAGAGAAATCCTCCAAGGCAGACTTTCTCCAGGGGCAATGATAGGTTCTGTGCCACCATCACAGAAGCATAGATCTTGCCCAATTCCCTAGAAATCAGGCACCAACTATCCGAATGTGGACAGGCTCAGGGGAGGGGTGGGAGGTGGGGGGTGTCCAGACCTGGTCCAGGGCTCTGGCCCGGATCAGAGCTCACCTCAGATCGATGTGGTTAGAGACTTTGGGGATGTCCCTCTCCCTATCCTTCCCAGGGACAAGTAACAGAAAAACCTCCTTCCACCCTCCCACTTCTCCCCCAGTTGAAATGGATCTTCTCAGAGTTCTGCACCGACAGTGAATTGAGGGACACAGTGAGGGACACCAGTTACCAGCCATGGTTCTGGCAGTGCTCAAAGTCTGGAAAAAGGGGAAAAAGGCAAAAAAGCAGGTGGATATCTTTATGGTTATTGTGGTTAACATTGAACATACAGTGTGCAGACCTGTACCTAAGTGTCTAAACATCGGTCTGTCGGAGTTGTGTGAATTGTTTGTTCTTATACCATATTTTGTACATTTTGCTTGTTCATTATGCAGGTTATTGAAATAATTCTTAATTGAAAACTTTCCAAACACAGTTGCAAAAAAGGAATGGCAGATTCATGATTTATGTGTACTTCGGTTTCTAGTAAATAAATTAAAACATTTAGTGTTCTGAAGAGTACAGCTGCTATAAAATTTACACTAAAGATTTGGATAGTTCTTGAGGTAGGTCAGTTCTAGGTGAATGAAAACTGGGGATGTGGTTTTATCTTTCATTCGTTACCACAGGTCATCATGATAATAGTATTAATACTTTTGCTTTCTTTTCTATATAAATTTATGATTTAAAACTGTTTTCGTTTGCTAGTGCTTTGCATTTGATGTAACTAAATGTGTGGAGCACTTTTTCCCAAATGGCAGAGATTGGAAAGTCCCATGCTTACGGGGGAGCTGTTGTTCTGTGGTGGCACCAACTGGGATCTGATTGGACGCCGGGTTTTGCCGAAAGGAGGTAACATCTTCAAGTGTTATAGAGAAAGGCTGGGTAGGTGGGGTTATGATTGCCTGGATTCCATAAATGTTATTTCTGTAAATGTGGATTGACACGTCTGTGACATCTTGATCTTTGCAGTCATATCAAAATATTATCCTGTCTTGAAGTGCAAAGATGGGAGAGAAGTCTGGAAGTGAGCTATGTAAGCACAGGCCTTTGCACACAGGGGGTTGATTCATCCCTTCAAAAAACATTGTTTTTTTTGTTATGCGGCAACCAATGATGGAATCTCACACAGCAGTGTGTAATCCAGCCTGTGTCAACTGGTAGTGCGCACGGGGGTCTTGGTGACCTCGTTACCGCGCGGGATAAAAAGTGCAAAGTTGCGTTAACTGTGCCTGTTTTGCATCAAGCTTGCTGGCGACACAAGATGTGTAAAAATGAAAAATTCTTTTTTTTCCCGTGCAAGAGCAGTCTCTCAAGTGAGTGTTATGCCCCTTCTTTTGGCTGTTTAAGCGCGGGGTGGTTACTGTCAGCCCTTTTCTCACCATGCCACCACGAAGAAAACTTAGCACCTTTGACAAAACCAGGGCGATTGCGTGGATACAAGATGGCATTGCAAAGGCTGAAGTGGCGCGACGACTTGGTGTGCATCATTCAGTTATTGTTAGACTGAATCAGCGTTTTAGGGCGACCAACAGCGTTGAAGAGAGGCCACGGTCAGGTCGGCCTAGGCAGACTACTCCCAGAGAAGATCGTTTCATCGAGAGGCAGGCCCTATTGCAGCGGGATACCACTTCCACCAGCATCCAAAGGCAGCTTCGTATGGCAAAACACACATCCTCAGCCGTCAAGCCATACGAAACCGTCTTCACCACTTCGGCCTCAGATCACGTCGCCCAGCTGTTCGACACGACTGCTAGCAGCCCATAGGCTGGCTCGCCGAGCTTTCTGCCATCGTCATGTGAGATGGAACCAACAACAGTGGTCCCAGGTCCTCTTTTCAGATGAGTCGCGGTTTAGTCTTGAACACAATGACGGCCGAACTAGAGAGTTTGAGTTTGGAGGCGTGTTGGTGAACGTTACATTGATGCAGCTGTTCGCCAGACCAGGGCCTTTGGGGGAGGATCTGTTATGGTATGGGGTGCCTTCAGCCTCCACCACAAGACACCACTCTACCATATTGATGGAAACCTCACAGGCATCCGCTATCGGGATGAAATCTGGCGCCTTTCGTTGTTCCGACCATGCAACGGAACGGATAGGACCCATGGCAGTCTTCTAAGACGACAATGCTCGGCCACATAGGGCCCGGGTGGCCGAAAACTTCATTGTGCAGGCCGGCATCAACAGGATGATCTTCCCGCGTATAGTCCCGACCTCAATCCCATCGAGCATATGTGGGATGAGTTGGGGAGACGTGTGAAGGAGAACCATCCACCTCCCAGAGACCGCCAGGATCTCTTCCAAATGCTGCAACTGGAATGGCAGAGAATCCCAGAGGGTCATCAGAACACTGGTCAACTCGATGAGGAGTCGCTGCGTGGAATGTCTCGCCATGGCGGTGGCCACACCCACTATTGAAATGATTTTGTGAACTGAACAGATTTTGCGAACTTTGATTTCGACCCATCCTCTGTTTAATTGTCTGTAAATCAACAACCGTTCATTCGATCCCAATGAAATTCAATGTACGTGGAACAAGATAATGAATTAAATCTGTTCCCAATTTCAAAATCGTGGCTTTATATTTTTGGAAATTATGCGGGTACATGTAAACTGCTTGAAGATAGGCTAGTTTTTTTTTTTCAAATGCTTCTAGGCGTGAAAAGTCGAAGATGCTGTCTGGCCTAAGCGCAACGTGGTCAGGAGTTGATGTCCCTGGTAGGGCTTCCCATGTCAGACAGGCTAAGGGTGAGGACCCTGACTAATAGTAACCCGCCTTTCTCCTTTCCTTCTTGTTTTCTGCCTTTCTTATTTGGGTCTTTTCTATCTTCGTCTCCCCTTCAAGTCTTCTTTCCAACACTCCTCTTTTCTCTGTGGTCTTCTTGAGGCCCACCGTGTTTGCCGTGCGGTGCGTCCTGTGATGGGGGGGAATAGGATCCTGGAGGTTGAGACCGCGCTGATGTGACTGCGGTGCATCAAGTCAACACACCTCTTTGGCCTGGACTTCCCCTAGACAGGTGGTCGAAGTGGCCCACTTCGATCAAGCGGCTGGTCGCGTGCATGCCCTAGCTCAGGCTAGAAGGCGGCGGCTCGGGTCAAACGGGTTTGGGAGCTTCTGTGGCAGGGATGCTTTCAGGCCTGTGTATATCTCCTTTGAAGTCCTGGTGCCCAGATATACTGGAATTCCGTATAAAATGGGCATCCCCCTTGTTGGGACTCGATGGCGGGTGGGAATCAAAAGAGATGAATTCTAATGAATACACCATGGCACCAAAAACAAAAAAAAGACACAGGGCAGGATTCAGAAACAGAGACGGACACGGATTCGGAACATGAGACGAGAGTCCTTTCAGGCTTCTGGCCCAGCTGGCTGATTGTGGAGGGAGCAGATGAAGATAGACCTCTCTGTCAGGCCTGAGTCCTTTTGCGATTGCGAAGGGAATCAATGGCCTCAGCGGGGGAGCCAAAAGAGCGTCAAGAGACTGAGGAATGGGTCACTTCTGATTGAGTGCTCATCCAAGCTGCACTCCGAGATGCTGTTAAAATCAACAACGTTAGTGGATCGACCGATCAAAGTGTCTCCACACAAATCTCTGAACTCTTCGAAAGGAGTAATCCGGTGCAGAGATCTGAGAGGAGTGTCGGAGGCTGAAATCAAGTCAGAGCTGGCATCTCAAGGAGTGACCCACGTTCATCGTGTGCTTGTGCGTAAAGGCAATGACAGGATTCCAACTGACACCCTTTTCTTGACCTTCTGCTCTACTTCTCTCCCGGAGTCGATTACGGTGGGCTACCTGAGAGTTTCAGTGTCACTGTACATCCCATCACCTCTGCGCTGTTTCAAGTGCCAGAGGTACGGCCATGTGAGGGATAGATGTACGGAGGAAGAGGTGTGTGGTACCTGCTGCCAGCCAGTCCACCAGGGTGTGTGTGACAGTCCACCACTCTGTGCCAACTGTGGAGGCAAGCACCCATCATCATCGAAGACCTGTCCAAACTGGTTAAAGGAAAAGGAAATTCAGAGAATAAAGACTGAACAGCGAATCCCGTTTTTTGAGGCGAAAAAAAAGATTGCTATGAAAAGTCAACCAACTGCTGGGCTCTCGTTTGCAGCTGCAGTAAAGAAGCCAACAACAGTCAGCATCGGAGTGCAGACGGTGGAGTCCTCGTTTTGCCGAGAGAGAGCCAGAAACCAAGTCTGTAGCCTCAGGCAGAACCACTGCATGCGATGAACCCCAGCAGTCGTCGCCTTCAGATACGAGTCAGTCTTCAAAGCCTACTCCCGCCCCCAGACCACCAGGGGGCAAAAGACCTACAGGCACTTCAGAGCGGCAGAGAGTGGAAGTCGTTGAAGTACAAGACAAGACCACCCCTCAAAAAAATCCAAAAAGGGCACCTACAGCTGTCAACAAGGGAGCTGGCGGTTCTGGAGGAAAGACCAAGTCGCCACCTAAAAAGAAAAAACGCCGAACAAAATTGTATCAGATCGAGAGAAAAAAGCGGAGAGAAATTTCAACAGATGCAGTTCTCTCGGATCCAGATGATGTTGATATAGAATAAAAGGAAGAATTACGAGATTTATTTTCTTTCACCATATTTCTTTTGATGGACTCATCCACAATGGATTCAATCATACATTGGAATATCAGGGGACTGTCTTCCAATTATGAAGAATTGCAGCTGTTGTGCCGTGAGGCCAGGCCGATGCTAATTGCCCTCCAAGAAACTCTTCTCAAGTCTGACAAAAATTTTCACTTTCTGGCTACAGTTTTTTAAATCTACCTGCACAGTCTGTGAACATGGTGCTTCTGGTGGAGTTGCCTTGTTCATTCACAACTCTGTTCTGTACAGCCCAGTTGCTCTGCAGACTCCGCTTCAGTGGCAGCAGCTCGGGTTACTCTCCACAAAACAGTTACTGTCTGTAGTTTGTACTTATCTCCCAAACATCTGCGTCACCAAACAGGACCTCATTTCACTCTTGGAGCAGCTTCCTCGACCCTTCCTGCTGTTGGGTGATCTGAACGGCCACTCTCCTCTATGGGGAAGTGAGAGATCTTCACCACGGGGTCTGCTTTTAGAGGAAGTGTTTTCGGAGCTTGATGTGTGTCTTGAACAGGAAATCACCAACTTACTTTCACTCCGCTAATGGCACCACATCTTGTCTGGATCTTTCTGTCTGTGATCCATCTTTGTTTTTGGATTTTGTTTGGGAGGTTGATGAGGACCTGCATGGTAGTGACCACTTTCCTGTGTTTCGGTGTACAAATGCAGAGAGCGAGTCTTTGCCAGAACGCCTCAATTTCAACAAAGCAGATTGGGACCTCTTTGCCACTAAGTTTCTTATGGATCTGGAAGAGGACAAGATCCTGCATAGTGACGATCCGGCAGGAAGTCTTTCAGATTTCATACTGAATTGCGCAAAGTCAACCATCCAGACATCTTCCAAGAAGCCCGTAATGCCAAAAGTTCCTTGGTTCAATTCTGAGTGCAAAGAAATTAACAAACAAACCCGTAAAAGAGCTCAACGTAGGGTTTCTTGCAGACCCTCGATGCCCAACGTCCGAGCGCATCAGAAACTGAGGGCCAAATCGAAACACATATATAAGACCAGTAAGCGATTATCTTGGAGACAGTTTTGCTCAAGTCTCACATCCAAAACTTCGAAGAAAAAAAAAAAAAGTGTGGAAAATCATCAAGAAAATCAAAGGGAAGAACACCTGCCCCACTGTGAACCACCTCAAGTTTTTCTGATTCTTTAATAACAGAGAAAAAAGCAGTTGCTAATCTGCTTGCTTCAACCATTGAAAAGAATTCCTCCTCTTCTAACAAGTCAGCCAGTTTTGTCAAAAACAAAGCCCTTAAGAAAAATCACCCTGCAACTTTTCGTCAGACAACGTGGAAGACTACAATCTTCCTTTCACTTTAAATGAATTGAAATCCGCCTTACTTTTGCAACGATTCCTCTCCGGGTATAGATGAAATCCATTATAAACTTCTGAAACATCTTCCGCAAAAAGGTCTGCACATCCTGCTACATGTATACAACCATGTATGGACTACTGGATTCTTCCCACCATCTTGGCGAAAAGCCCTCATCATTCCTATTCCTAAACCTGGAAAAGATCTCTCCAACCCGTCAAACTACCGTCCAATAGCTTTGACCAGCTGTGTCTGTAAACTGATGGAGAAAATGGTCAACGCTAGACTCATGTGGAAACTTGAAACCGACGGCCTTTTGGCGAAAGAACAGTGTGGTTTCCGTAAACATCATACTACAGTGGACCATTTGATTCGTCTGGAATCTACGCTTCGGAACGCCTTTCTGAACAAACACCACGCAGTGGCTATATTCTTCGACTTGGAGAAAGCCTACGATACCACCTGGAAAGCTGGAATTCTTCATGATCTCCATGATCTTGGTTTTCGGGGTCATCTTCCACTTTTCATTCAAAATTTTTTGGCAGACCGACAGTTTCAGGTCCGGGTTGGCACCACTCTCTCTGATGTTCATGAGCAGGAGTTGGGTGTTCCACAAGGGAGCATACTGTCTCCGGCCCTATTCAGCATCAAGATTAACAACATTGTCAAGTCAGTTCAGCAGGGTTCAGACTGCTCATTGTTTGTGGATGATTTTGCTGTCTATGCAACTGGAAGCCTGTACCCGAGTGTCCAGCGCAGGCTCCAGCTTTGTGTGG
Source organism: Conus betulinus (assembly GCA_016801955.1). Taxonomy (NCBI): domain Eukaryota; kingdom Metazoa; phylum Mollusca; class Gastropoda; order Neogastropoda; family Conidae; genus Conus; species Conus betulinus. The sequence continues at coordinate 21,378 of JADBJO010005064.1, read as the reverse complement.
ATAAAATTCATCAATGGGCGGATGAAAAATGGCTTTACTTTCTCTCCTACGAAGACACAGTGCATTCACTTCCATAATTTTCGTCAGTTTTTTTTCCAGATCCTGAAATCAAAATAGGGAAATCTCCCATTCCAGCTGTCACAGAGGCCAAATTCCTTGGAGTTATTTTCGACCAAAACTCAACTTTCTCAGCCATATTAAACACCTCAAAACCTCTTGCCAGAAAGCTCTGAATATTCTGCGGGTCGTAGCACACACTGACTGGGGCGCTGATAAGAAAACTTTGCTGCACCTCTACAGAGCCTTGGTCCGTTCCAAACTGGACTATGGTTGTGCTGTGTACGGCTCTGCCAGACCGTCGTATCTAAAACTCTTGGACCCTATCCACCATCAAGGGCTTCGTCTCTGTCTTGGAGCATTCCGCACCACCCCTGTGTACAGCCTGTACGCAGAGGCAGTGAACCTTCACTGTCCAACCGCAGGCTGAAAACTGTCTTTGAATTACTACGTCAGACTGTTCTCCGAACCTGAAAACCCTGCCTATGACTGTGTCTTTGACCCTCAGTTTCAAAGCAAATTTGACAACAACCCTAACTGTATTCCGCCGTTTGGTCTTCGTATGCAGCCTCACGCACGGAATGCAGGTCTAGACCTAGGAGTTGTGTCCGATTTTCCAAGTTTCCGGATCAACCTCCGTGGACCTTTTTCACACCAGAGATTCGTTTTGATCTTGCAGCTTTTCGCAAAGAGTCCACTAGCTCTCTAGCATACAAGGCTTGTATGCTGACCTCTGTTCGAAATTCTCATCCTATCAGAAAATTTTCACTGACGGTTCCAAGTCTGAAGATGGAGTGGCCTGTGCAGCCTACTGCTCTGGTGCTCCTTCTCAAACTGTTACTGTTAGAACATATTCCTTCAGACGCTTCTGCTTACTCTGCTGAAGTTACAGCTCTGGTTCTGGCACTACGGATAATCTCCCAATCTACGAAGAGGGACTTTCTGGTTTTGTCGGATTCACTGTCGGCTTTGGAGGCCATAGCTGGCCGCAATCTTCAGCACCCCCCGAACTTTTACACTTTTTTGAACTTTTTTACCAAGTTGACAGCGGAGGGTTACAACATTTTTCTGCTTGGGTTCCTGGTCATGTCGGCATCGGAGGGAACGAAATGGTGGATCGTTTGGCCAAGAATGCCGTACGAGAGAAAACTGTCAAACACACCCTATCCCCTGCTCAGATTTGAAACCCAAAATTAACGATTATGTAAAAGACCTCTGGCAGGAGGATTGGAATACACAGACGGATAACAAACTCTTTCAGATCCGTCCAAACCTAAAGGAGTTCCTCCCGTCTTCGTCTGGTGGTGTCGTAAAGAAGAAACAGTTCTGTGCCGGCTGCACACCGGCCATTCGTCGTATTTTACCCATTCCTACCTTTTAAAGAGTGAAGAAGCTCCTTGGTGCATTCCGTGTCATGCCACTCACAATGAAACATATTCTTTTAGAGTGTTGGGATTTGCACGATGTGAGACACAAACATTTTACAGCAGAGTCCATGAAAACCTTGTTCAGAGATGTTCCGCCTGACGCGATCTTTGAGTTCTTGAAAGAGGTTAACATTTTTCATCGGATCTGAGATTTTACAGTGGAAAGATTTTTAACAAAGTTTTGGATGAGTTTTTAGACGATGTCTTTTAAAGAATTGTGTGGATGAATGACCTGTGAGTTGATTTTAGCTCGAAACACTGTAATGTGTGCCTGATACTGCTTCTGCTCTGTTAATTTTCACCATATATAAGCTTCGAGTTTTGAACGGTGAAAATAATTCAAGGTGGAGAGTTGTTAAAATACATTGAGTCAATAATGCTGTAGCAAAGGTTTGTAACATTTCTGATCTTTATTTCCATCTTTTGGTTTGTGACAGGTCGTAATGAGAAAGGTCAGTTGGGTTTGTCAGACACCAACAGGCGAGATGTCCCCACCAAGTAGACCTCCTGGACAATTTTAACGTTGTGTAGCAGCATCATGCGGCAAAAATCACACACTTTTCTTGACAGGTGAGAAATTGAACAACAATAGGGGAGTAATTGTGTTGTTATGGTATGAAAATGAAAAACACATGGACACTTTGGCTGCAGGGATGGCACTTGGTCTGATGATGATTATGATTTCATCACTTCCTTCAGTTAAAGCAAAAGCAGTGCATAACATGAGTACACCTACCCAAATATAGCCACATCTTGAGTTCCCAAAGTGTTGTATGTGTACCAGAAACTAGAAATGCTTCATTTTTTGAACATTTATTGAATTTTGTTTTAATTAAAAAGCAGGACATTGAACTTGCAAACTTGAACTTGATATTATAGTACAGCTGATAATGCAATGTCATGAGATCTGCAGAATATGACTTTGATATAAAAATCACACAATTGAAATTAAAAAAACACCAAACAATTCTTGATTTTTTTGTTTGTTCCTTTTTTTTCAGTTGGAAAATCAAATGATTTCAAGTATGGTGTTGGGTAGAGGTATACACATTTGATGGGTAGAGGAATACACATGAGGTTCAGCAGGTGGGCCAAAAAAGCCAGTGTATAACGATATGACATGTACATCTTTACATAATGACAGATGATTTCTTAGGAGTTTTCATCAAGTTTTCTTCCGATCTGTCTCTTCATCATCATCACCAAGATATTTTTTAATGGCGTCAGAGTGATCTCTGTACGCGCCTTTTTTCCTGTCATCATCATCATCTCTGTCTTGTGCATCTGAAAGTGCGTGTTCAGATAATCCAACCGAAACAGCCAAATTTTTTGCTTTATCTGTTCTTTTACCACTGTCACAGAATTTGAGATGCTTGGGAATTCATTAGCATGAAGCCACATTTCCGAAAGTTCCAAAAGATTGTGCTATGGGTTCTGAAAGAGCTTTGCCAGTACCAGAAATATATAACTTCTATAAGAGTCGACAAGCATAGTTAGCATGGATGCAAATCTTGTTTCGATCTGAAAGTCAGCAAACTAGTACAAGCATACCATGTAGGTATTACATCAGTCCATAAAAACAAAGTAGTTACTAACCTCATTGGAACTTAATGCATAACACAAAGAAACATTGATCTTTACTATACTTTTGACCATGCAGCAGATGAATGATAATGAACTCTAAAGAGCATAACAAGTGATTTGAACATACGTATGTTGTGATTGGACATGTTGTTTGACAACACTGGAATTGTGATATATTCTGCCAGAGTTTTGGGATGATTTGTATATACATCAACCATACTACAAGATACTACTTATGGACTACAGAACACATTTTGATTTTTTTTTTTTTAAACTTCCTAAAGAAATAGATTTGAGATTTTTGTAATTTTCAGCAAAGTCAAGAAACTTGGTGGAAACTATTTGGGGTTGACATATAACAAAATGCAGCCTAAAAACTCTTTGTTTTCTGAACTCATTACTACGTAAGGGTTTTCAAAAGGATGTAACAAAATGCTGCCTAAAACACTTTGTTTTCTGAACTCACTACTACATAAGGGTTTTTAACTCACTAAAACATAAGGGTTTTCTAAATTCACTGACATGCTGTGTATGTAAATCAGATAAAGTTTTATGTTTGACCCTAATCATAAGAATGATGTCAATCAGATTTAACACTTTCTAAATGTTGCAAGCTTTTGTACATGATTAAGCTTTGCAAGGAAGCTCTGTTGAAGAATGTGTATGTGCAGATCATGAGAGAATAATTGTGTGCAGATGGTCAAGTGAATATTGTTTTTGTGAATTGTGGTGAAATAACAAAGTGTTTATTCAGATTCAGATTTTGGCGAAGTGATGGTTGTACAGATCAGGATAAAGTCATGATTGTTCAGATCTTGGCAAAGTGATGGTTGTACAGATCAGGATAAAGTCATGATTGTTCAGATCTTGGCAAAGTCATGGTTGCTTGAGCAGATCACAGTAAACTGATGATTGTCAGGATCATGTTGAAATGTTGATTAGTTGCGCAGATCAAAGTATAATTGTTTTTGTTCATGCAGATCAGTGTAAAGTGACAATAGTTTGTGCAGATTCTCTTGATTGTAGAAATCATTGTAAAACGATTTATTGTGCAGATCGCGGCAAAGTATTGGGCTACAGGCGACAACAAGATGGGTCAGTTGGGAATTGGCAGCCAGACGCAGAATGTACCTTGTCCTATGCAGGTAGGTGATACCTCTCTTCTGGCTGTAGTGTCTTCAGTCATCCTTTCTGTCAAGTGTCAGAGACTGAATGATATGAAATGAAAAAGGAACAGGTGTTGATATTTGTGACTTTATTTTGATTTTTTTTTTTGGCACTCGCTCATGCATGAATCAGTTGTATCCTTATCCACACTTTTGGCATCATATACTATACCATATCAGACGATGGCATTCAAAGGCAGTTAGTCAGCTGTGCCAGGCTGAAATTTTTTTGTGGCAAATGCAGTCATAAGACAGTCACGTGACGCCCACCCTACTTCCAACGGAAGAAGCTGGTGTTCGCTTCCTGTACCTCATTCATCTTCGGCCTGCAGCCTGAGCAAGATAAGTCTTGTGCTCTGTCTCGCCTGTACCTCTGCCTTTGTGTAAAGATTGCTTGTGTGTTGCTTCTTTACTTATTCAGTTGTGCTTGCGCTAAACCCTAAGTACACTTGCCGTTTGAGGCTCTTGGTGGGCTAGCATTTCAGTTATTTCTTTCTTTTCACGCTCGTCGTGACTCTCACGACTTTGTTCAATCGTCGTATAGCTTTCGCGATTTTGCTTGGCTCTCCCGATTTTGTCTTGACAGTGCAAGTTGCATACGCACTGTCTCGGTGTTAGCGTTCCTCCTGCGTAACGCATTCCATCTCCTCTTTTTAACAGCCTTCTCTGTGCGTTTTCTTTACTGTTTTTCACTCACGCGCTTCCACTATTTTCACTTTGATGATCGAACACTCGCCGGTCCTCGGCCACCATCTTTCTCCCTCGCCGGTCGTCTTTTCCACCATATCGCCTCACCTTGTGGCCAGCCTCGTACAGCGTACCGGGTTTAGTGTACGAAGTTTATCGTACTAGTACACACTGATCGAGATTAGTGTACGAAGTTTATCGTACTAGTACATGCAGATTGAGATTTCGATTTAGCATTACTCAACATTACTCGGGTATCGGTACTATTAGTACGGGTAGATCGAGTTTTCAGTCAATTTCTCGGTCCCCTTGTGCGACACAAGAGTGACTTCCGTTCTCACTCAACACCGTTGATGTTTATATCAGTACGGTTCCACACGGGCCAATCGAGTTTTAATTAACATTTTCTCGTATCGACTTGGGACCGACTTGCCCGCCTCTTTGTGGTCATGTGCTGCTCCGGGTTTGCTCTGCCACCATTGCCAACCATGGTGGTGTTGAAGGACAACGATTTTTTTCCGGTCGAGCCACTTCGCCTTCCAGAAGTCGCTCATATTCCCGGAGAGATGCCGTGTGGGGCGATTCCAATTCAGAGCAATCCATTCTTGCTACGGAAGACAAAGTACGGCCAGGGTTTTAGAAGGAGAAGACACTATTCTGTGGAGGGGATGCAAGACCATACCTCCTCTACCCACTGGATTACCGACGGACACACGATCAGTGTCCGAAGGCTACAAGGCAAGCAGCACCACCATTACTAAATGCCCTTCTTTCAGCCTGCCCAGAAAATCTAAGGGCAAGGCTCCCCAAAAAGGCAAAGCCAAGTCAAATTCTGATCGAAAATTCTTCCTCTCCCCGTGTCTTCGGGCCAGCCTTGCATTCTACCCTCCCGACGCACAGTGAGTAGACTTCTCTCTATCATGCTGCGTCACGCGGACCCTCGGCCCTTCCCCGGGGAACTTGCCAAGACTGCGATGAGCATAGCCAGCAGTTTAAGGATGGTTCGGGCTGGAAGTCACCACCTACCACTCGCCATCCCTTGATGAGACGCATGTCAGTAGCGCTTCCCCCCCCCTCCCCCCCCATGACCCTTGACCATTACGGAACGCTCATGACACCTCACCCCCCACGGGCCACAGGTGCAGCCAACACCTGTGCATGAGGAGGAGCGTCCAGACTCTTGATTTAGCCAGACTTATGGTCACGCCATGGGGAGACCCAGAGGTGTCCATAACTCTGGGCGTATGGTCACGCCAGGGTATGACCCACGGTCCTGTCCATACACCATGGGCTGTCGACCAACCCCGAACTTTTGATCCTTTCAGACTGTCGCATATTTCCCGATGGGTTGCCTACAAGGACCGTTGCCGGGCAGAGTGGTAACTTATTTCGCTCCCCCACTTGGTTTTGTACACACATCCGCGGGGTTCCCGTTCCTCCCGGTTTGGGAGAGAGGATTTGAACCAGCGGGACCACTACTTAGGTAACACCGTGTTGACCTTGGCCTATTCCATCTCGGGGGGAGGGAACCATGTGCCGCAGACGGCAAAAACCGTCCAATCCGCACAGAGACGAGTAGGGGGCCGCGGCTACGGTGTTGCCTCCTCCGCACCACCGACACCTTCACACTAGACACATAGGGCCCTCACAGGGCCACATCACTGGAGAAGGTGTTGCGGTATGAGGCAGTGCACACTCCTTGGGGGGGTACGACAGGCCACGTTTGGCCATCTCTCTGATACCCCCCCCCCCCCCCCCCCTGTGTTCAGGTTTTAACCAGTTCCCCGTGGGACATTCTGCCCATCCCCTGGGGCTGCCATCAGCCCACCTACCTCACCCAGGGTACCCAGTGGCTGGCTATGTCCCCTGAAGTTGATTGAAATGGAGAACACGGATGCGGATTGAGGGATCCAGTGGCTTGACAATGACACCCAATCATGCACGCTCCCACAGTCGGATATGTGGCACCCAGCCACATCCAGCTGGGCCCGCCCTCGACATTCACACACTATCCAGCTTTAAGGCGCGGCCCCCCACTCCATTCACCCCTCTTTTATGCCCGCCAGCTCCCCCCTGCATTACCGACTTTTTTAGCGTCTGCGCAACCTCTCCAGGAACACTGACCACCAGGTAAGGCCTGAACCGGATGCAGGAAAAGAATTCCGAACCCACTTCTCTCTCGCTCGTGTGCGTGTTGTACACCCATGGAACGGTGGCGCGCCCCCAGCAGACCTTGTCTTTGTGAGGTGAGGTCCAACCCTCTGGACAAACCATCCTTCTTTCTTGAAATTCGCAGGGCCGCCCCCCAGCCAGCGATCCTCAAACCCTAAGTTACTCGTCGCACCCCAGTCACTCACCTCACTCTGGGGGAAGGTCCGGCAACTCGTTGCCTTTTGTTTTTTTTGTACAGGGGCAGGGCGCGCAAGCCGTCCCTCCACACAGCAGGACAAGGGTCCATCTCGGCCACCTTAATGCTGGACTCGGTTGGCACTCTACGGTTCCCTGGGGTTGGCATCCTCTCGGGTGGATGTCCGCAAGAAGTCCTCTACGTAAGTCATCTTAGGTCACCTGCCTTGTTCTCCGACAATTCCTGTACCAGGGAAAAAATGGGCATTTCCCAGGCTGATGTAGGCTTATCCCGTCTGGCCCCCCCCCCGCCCCCACCCCCCCCCACCTCACCCCTCCGCCCCCCCCCTCCCCCCAACCCCCCCTCGTCCAAGCCCTCCACACTTCCCTCCTTCTAGACCCACTCCTACTCTCCACCCCCCTCCTCCCCCCTCACTCCCCCCCCACCCCCTATCCCTCACCCCCCCCCCCCCCCCACTACCCCTATACCTCCCTCCCTCATTCTTTCCTACCACTCCCCCCCCCTCCCCCTCCCCCCCTCGAAGCTCCCACCCCCATCCCCCCCTCCACCCCATCCCCCCCCTTCTACAAACCCCCCACTTCCCCCCCCCTCCCCCCCCCCCCTCCCGTTCAGTCCCGGCCCCCCCCACCCCTCCCCTCCCCCCCCTACCCTCTCCCACCCCCCCCACCCCCTTTCCCCCCCCCTCTCCTCCCGAGCCTGACCACCCCCATTCCCCCCCACCACCCCGCCCCTCCCCCAGCCCCCCCCCTCCCCCCCCCCCCCCCACCCCCGCCCCACCTCTCCCCCTCCCCCCCCACCCCCCATTCCCCCCCCCCCCCCCCTTCCACCCCCGTTTCTCCCTTACCCCCCCACTCCCTCCCTTACCCCCCTCCCCCCCCCCCCCACCCCCCCCCCCCTCCCCCCTTCCCCCCCACCCCCCGTCCCTCACCCGTCCCCCCCCCCCCCCTTACCCCCCCCCCCCCCCTTCCTTCCCCCCTGCTCACCCACCCCCTCCACCCCACCCTCCCCACCCCAAACATCCAGGCCACATCTCCTATGAAGAACCTAAAGGGGTCGGGTATGTCAGATATGCAGACTTAGTCAGTGAAAGGGGGTATTTCCTACACACCACTGCTGGCCGAGGCCTTTTATAGTAGACCAGGTATACGCATTTGCGGGCTAGCAGAGTGATATGGGGTACTCTGGCGGAAGGTTGAAGGACGTGGCGAACCCAGATTCCCAGTTGTCCTCGGACTTTCTCAGGCTCCCTAGGTACACATCCAGGAGATTGGCCCTCGTGTTCAGCAGACCCATTTAGGGGATTACTTGTTAAATCACGGATCTCGCAGCAACTTTTAAGCTGCAGGGGGCATCAGGGCACCAAGGCTAAGCCCACTGTAACTGGCTCTATTGCGTCGCTAGGAGGTTGCAATGCTGTCACAGGGCTAATCTCTCCCCAGCAAAGGGACTGCTTAAAGGGTCCTTGCGGTTGTCTCAATCACAGTGCCTCAGAGAGAGGACCGAGCCTTCGGCGGATCTTTCTATTCGACTTGCTTGTTTTTTGTTTGGTTCTATATTCGCAATCAGTCGAAGCAAGTAAGTAACGCAAAGCAGTTGCAGAGCGTTCTTTGTCAGTGTTGGCCAGGTCTGCGGCCTGCCCTGCTAGGACCCCATTGGATCCCCATTACCCCCTTGAGGTTTCATCTCCCATTCTTTGCCGTTTCTCCTGCCTTCTCCAGGCTCCGAAACCCATCTCCATGGCAGTTCAGTTACCATCTCACACTGTGAAAGCACGCCTAAGGGCTCTCTAGTACCCCTATTAGATCGAAACCAAAACCTACTGCCCCAGCAGAACATTTAGTTTTCGCGTGGTTTGTCGGCCAGCAGAAAGGGTCTATGGATGTGGATGGGGTGATTCTGGGGGTATGGGGTGCCCAAGGGAGGACATGTGTATCATGGTAGAACCGTTTTCCACGCTCCGAAAAACCACCCCTCCCTCCGCGATCGCCCTCCCCTCACATCTGTCCGGCCCCTCGGCTCATTTTCTGGTGGGCAAGCTCTCTCCCGGCATTTCTAATTTCGCTTGTTTGCTTATGCCCTCCACGTGGGAGAGTATGGTGCCTCAGCCCCGGATTAGTGGCGTGTCAGTGTGTCGGTTTTTTATCAGATAGGGTTTCCTTACCTTGGGCCCCTTACTGGCAAACCTTACTACAGCTACGAATAACTCATCACTCTCCCATGAATAGCGCTTCTCCCCCATCCATCCCCCGTACAGAACCCTCCACGGCGCCAAGGCAGAGGCTTCTTGTCACATGGATAATCTGGTCCAGAGAGAAAAAGAACTCTCGCCCCGAAAAGGGGGCCGTCACGGAGTATTTCCCATGCCAAAACTGGATTTTACTTCCCACCTCTTCGTATCCCAAAAACCCTCGTGTTAGGGAGGGTGGCATTATCATCTGAATCTCTGTCGCTCTCAACTGTAGTTCTCCGACTCCAAACAAATAAAGATGGAACGCTTCCAACTCAGAGCAGATGGTGAACTCCATCCAATCTCTCGATGTTTTTGGGCAATCATCCATAGAAGTCTGAATTAGAATGACTTCTTCTTGACTCTTCAGTATCATTTATACATCTATACACCAATTTGCACACAGACGATTTGAACATCCCAGTGGTTTTATGGGTTCTTCTAAGGGGTTTTTCCTTCTATGGGGCGGTAGTTTTTTCTTTTGGTTAGAGTCCCTTCGTTTTGTCCAGTTCACGCTCTACTAATTTGGCTCTCCCGCGCCAATCTTCTCTTCAAGAACGGCTGTCCAAGGAGATGGCTCCCTGGCACCAGACAGTGATGGGACATACGCTCTCTCTTTGTTGTATAACCTGTAACTTTACGACTGGCTGTACTTGGTTCTCCCCGCGGGCCCTCTATGTACCGAGCCCACCCACGCCAACGTCTCCCTCATGAGGCTCTGATCCCATCGCGGGATGGTCGTCACCCAAACCCCACACATAGTGCGAACCTACTCCCTAGTCATGTAGTTCCTTCTTCCTGGGTTAGAGTTTCAACACCATCTCTCATGCAGGTCTCTCTGCTGACCCTAGGAGAGAGGTTTCCGCTCTGATAGTCGGACCATCTCCCCAGCCTCCTGCGGGGTGCATCACGCACCTTAGCCTTAACCTTCTGACCCCCTTAATTGGGGATGATTGGGCTGAGTCCCTCTTGTCCCTCATGTCCCTGGGTTTGTGGGGGGAGTCTCCAGATGCCCAGCTCAAAAGGTTGGCGTTCTTGTCTGCCGTTGGTTGATGCTGTTGGTCGCCGATATCCTCCTGAACCTCGCTGGGAGACATGAAAAATTCCCATCGGGTTCCGTGGTTCTTGGGCTACGGTAGGAGTAAGGAGTTTAGGAGTCGACGGAGGAGTTGGCCTCAATCCCTATACAACATTTCTTGTCCACCAGGGTTCCATTCTCCCCTCCCAATCTGTCATCCCACTGGGATACTAGACAATAGACGCCTCCAACTGTGGGATTGGGGGGCCAACTTCCCAACTGCCCCACTTCTTGGCAGGACACGGAGGTCAGTGCCTCGGGAGTGGGGGTACTCACAGACTGATCGTATCCACATCAGGTACTGAATGGAATTGCGGGGTCCCGGCTAACTCCTCGCTCTCCAACGAACGGTGTTTTTTGCACGATTCTTGTTCCCATCCTCCAGACTAATACTCAGGTTAGCCTTGTATGTCAACAGGGGTGGGGGGTTGCGGTGGCTGGCTCGATTCCAGCGGCCTTTCCCCTTCGGAAGAGTATCCCCCCTCTTTACTGGGTCACACACGTGGGGAATCACCCTCCACGTATAAGACACATAGATGGTGGACCGCAAGCAATATCTTGGCAGACTCCTCGGTCAGTCCATGTTCCCGCCTACACACAGAGCGGACCCTCAAACAAACTAACCCGGGACTGCAGTGTGGGAACACTGGTTCAGTGGTTCAGGGACCCTTTATTTGTCCTATTGGTCGATCTCTTTTTGCCCGACCACGGTTCAACCATAGTCTCCCAGAAGTGTATGTCCTCTCCCGCCCCGCAATCCCCAAGATGTTTTTAGGCAGTTGATTGCGCTTCTCCCTTCACGTGATGGGGGCTCAGAGCATTACGCCTTCCCCCCTTCAAACCTTTCCACCATAGGGTGTGTATCATGGAATGGTGAGGCTGGAAAGGACCCCAGGTCTTCTCCTCTATAACCAGGTGTGGTGGCGAACCCAGTGGCCGGTTTTTCCGGATCTCCCTCAAGTCCCTATCCAGTTCCACCCTCTAAGCTGAATTTTCCTGTCAGTGGGACATTGTCTTAGGCAACCCGTCAGGTCACTCAACAAACTCACTGGAACTTCACCCTAGATTGCTTTTGATACACGCTTGGCTCCTTGTGCCACACAGTCACAATTGCTGATACTATGTTTCTGCCCATACCTCCCTCCTTTCGGACATAGTAATCGCTTAGTCCATCCTAAATCATACACTCGTTTGGTGGCGAGGGGTCCGTCCTCCTCGCAGGGCTGGACTACTTGGGACTGGCCTCGCATAGTGCCTAACGCACCCGAGGCAGCCTAAAGTTCCCCTATACATTTACCGGATGGGAAGAGGATTAGGATGGGTGTTCCTGGTGCTCGGCCAATATCACCTCTGTTCCCCATGACCACACCGTGATGGCGTATCTCAGTATAGGCAGTTTTTTATCCACCGGTCTTTCCTCTTTAATAGTTCTCTGTGCTAGCCTCCATTCGGGGGCTGGCTATTCAGGTTGGGTTTTTTTTTTCTTGTATATGCACCAACCATGCGCAGCGGGACTGTCCTTCTTTTGAGATATGATCTTCTCTTCTCAGAGAGGTTAAAGGGGCGGTGGCCCTACGGGAAGATAGCTCTAGGCCCAGGCGCGCATTCCCTTTGGGACTCTTATTGAACTGAGTCGCGCTCTCAGAACTAAGGGATAAACCCCCCTTTTGAGCCCCTCACCACCCATCCCTCTTGACCACATTCTCCAATTCAGGATCCACCTTCTTCTCGCCATGGCCCGGCCCTGAAGACGATATCTTAGCTGTAGGTGAATATTCACTGTGCCCTCAGTGGGGACTCACAGAGCATTGCCATTCCAAAGGGAGCGGCTCGGTCTCTCTGGGGTTTCTTCTGCAAATTATTACACAAGATACAGGAACCAGAGTGCACTGGCCTTAGCTTTCCTCGTCATCCAGCCCTCACTTGCGGGATTTCTTGGGGGAAGAGGGGGGAGATGGGGGGAGACAGGACATCGGGCCCTTTCCACGGCTGTCTTGATGGATACTGAGTGGGCTACGCTCCCGCCTCTGTGCTGCTTCCATCCCCCGAGAACCGGTCTTATTTTCTATCAACCCCATAATAAGGGAAAGGACATATCAGATTGTGCCTACTATCTCTAGTTGCTTTCCATTAGGACGGTCGAGATGGAGATCTGCCTAGAGACGGGAAGGTCGAGGACAGGAATTTCTCTCTGTTCCATCTCTCCCAGGCCATGGTGGTCAGAGTGCTGGCCACATTGCTGCATGCTGTTCCAGCACTCCTCTTCTGTCCCTCGCCTTGTCATCTCATGGAGGCAGCCTATGGCGTTTCGGAAAACCCTTTTATAAACCTTTTATTAAGGGAAATATCCGCTACTGTTATTTTACATGCACATTTACCTATGTCATGCATCAGGGCTGACGTGTTTCAAATCAAAAGGGATGTCGCTTTGTGGCTTGGCCAATTGCTAGCCATATCGGTTAACCCCAAGAAAATCAGACAGGGCTTGTTTTTAGTTCTCGGCCCCTTCTCCGATACCGTTAATTCTGCGACGTGGTCTGACATGGTACTAGTATATGCGGCCAAAAGGGGGTTTTTTGAATATTACTCCCTGTTTGGCAGGTTATTACTACAATTCAGGACTCTAATATGCCACCCCTCCTTCCCGCAGACACCAAGTTTCTCTGGACGTGGTGTTACCTTGCGCACAGGCCTTGGCTGACTGAATTGTCGGTACAGAAAGTAGAAACCGGCTTCTTCCATCAAAATTTAGGGGGCGTGAATTAGGAAGTAGGGTTTTGGGGATAATCACTTGTGGGACTGTATTACGATGGCACATTTGCCATCATAAAAATTAATGGCCCTGCACGGCTGATTCTACGGACGTTTGGAACTGCTATGTCGACATGGTATAGTTGTTACTAGTCCAAACAGTGGGCGATAGTAAAAAATTCTCCCCAGTTGGTGTTTGTTGTTGATACAGAACCGGGATCATTGGCATCTTGCTTATGGGTTAAGAAATTCTTCTATCCTAACTCCATCAATGGGCATAAAATGGGCCTGTTTCTTTTTCTTTACACCCCTTTTTTTTCTTTTTTTTTTTTTTGTTTTTTGAACAGCTAAATGGTAGGATGTGTGGTTAAAGGTCTTTTTGGTGTTAACAGTGAGTATTGTCCCTTCGCTGAGTGACACAAATGCATACATTCACTTTAGCATTTTAGGTACCAAACGGGAAACAAGAAAAATTAAAGGGGGAAAAACAGGATTCTTGAGTCATGGGACGGTCTCTTTTTCTGTAAAAAGAATAAGAAGCCTCAGTTTCCCATCTTACATTCAAATGGTTGTAAAAAAAAAAGAAAAAAAAAGTAAAAAAGACAGAGATTTTGAGGAGTTGAGTGATTGAATTCGTAGAGTGAGTGTGAGATGATTGGAGAGACCAATTTATATTATTTCATGTCATGTTGTTAACCTGGGTTGACAATAATTTGGGCCCAGTTAGGTTGTTTTTTGTTTTTTTTTTTTTTTTTTCTAATAAATGAGAAATGATTTCATGTCAATAGTAGATGAATTGCATCAAGTAGTACGTATAATGCACCTCATAGGACTTCCTGTGCCTTGCCTTTTTTTGTCCCCACCCCACCCCAATTTCTTTGATGTGTTCTTGTATGGACTTAGGGAAGTTCAGATGGAAAGTGCACTTTGGCAGTTTTGGTTTGTTTTTGATTTTTGTTTTTCAAAATGAATTTGTTTGGGAAGGTTTCTTATGCTTTCCTCTATCCTGTCCACATCTTTCTCTCTCTGTCGCTCTCTCACGTTCTGCCTCTCCCTACCCTCTCCCATTTTCCCCACTACCTTCCTCCATCTCTACCTCCTGTTTCCTTTTCTCTCTCTGTCTCTCTCTGTCTTCTCTTTCTCTGTAATTTCCTCCTCTTTCTGTTCTCTCTTTTGTCTCATATGCACATGTGATTTTTGAAAATCTCATTTTGAATAGCATAACAGTTGTTGGCTGTATTTCCGGAAGCGTTCTCGGGACTGGTGTCTGTGCACATGACGGCATGCATGCGCATGTAAACACACTACACACAAGTTTGTGTAAATTAATCAGTTTTACAGGTACATGTGTTCATTTCATTCTTTACATACACCTACTATTCATTTCATTCTTTTACAAGTCAAATACTAGAAATTGCTGTCAAATTGACACTATTAAGTATAAAGTTTTGTCAGTATAGTGTAAAGCAAAACTACATCATCTACTGCCTGATGGAAGTGGTGTTGAAGTGTTACCACAGTGTGGGGTCATTGTAATTTCAGGGTGTTGTTGTCAATGTAATTCAAGGTGAAGTACAAGGGGCCTCCCATCAGACGCATTGCCTGTGGAGGGGAGTTCAGCATGATTTCAGACATCAATGGAAACCTGTACTCTTTCGGTTGCCCTGAGTATGGCCAGTTAGGTGAGTGGGGTGTGTGTGTGCACACGGGTGTGTGTGTGTGTGGTTAACTTTGACGTGGATCTGACTAAAGCATATGCTTCAACACACACGGCTTGACAAACCCAGTGTAGTCTCTGTTATGTAATGTGTTGTTATTGTCTTCAGTTTGACGTCTTTCCACACTAACTTTCGACTTCCCATACCGCACCGTTCTGCAACTGCCTCACAGTCCCATTTCACACCATACCGCAACGATCAATATGCCTTATTTTGAGCCGTTGTTAGAGAAGCGAGAACTCTCTAATGCAGGGAGGAAGGTTCAACCCTCTTCTGCATGCACTTATCTGTGCTTACTTAGCCGAACACCTACAGCAAGAGAAGTAACTCCGTAGTTAGAACATCGCTACCCAATTTAAAAATTAATTTAGAATAGAGGAAAGAAAATAATGAAATGAAAATGATTTTAAAATTCCTACGAATATATATGTTGCTATATGATAAGTTTGAAGAATGTCTCATGAGCCATTTATGCGGGGGGGGGAGGGGGGAGTTCTTCAGAACTTTTAATGAATTGTTGTTCATCATATCAGTAACCTCAGCCCAATCGAAATCTGGGTCACTCTCAGCTTCATTACCCTGCACTCTCTCTAAGTCTTACGCCGTAAATCCTACAAAACAACTCATCTTCATCATTAAATCCTATGATAGAATGCCAGAAATCAAGGTTAGCCATGGTGAAAAAACAGCACTCCGACCACAAAACTTTATAAAAATCATAACTCAAGAACTACGGCACGATTCGAGTCGCTTTTTTTTTTTTTTTTTTTTTTTTTTTTTTTTTTTTTTCAAACGAAATGGGTTGTAAAAGGAAAAATGAAGTCACATTTTTTTGGCGAGACTTAGTTTCTAAAAGAAACATGGCGGCTCCCATTGTTGCCATGTGATTTACCGGGCGTTTGCAGGCGCTGTGTATACAGCCACTCTGTGACCTTGACCGGGAGCTGTCGGGCACAGTGTGAAGAAGAGGTTTAACAACATCCAGAAAGCGTTCGACTTCCGCCTTCTGCCCGCGTTTTTCAGCTTAGCTGTTTACATTGCAATTTTAAAGAAGTTTTGTTCACAAATTTTTTTTTCCCAAGATTTTCGCGTCAAGATGGCATCTTCTCAACTTGTGGACGACGATGATTTTGATGAATTTATTGAGGATTTATGCAACCAGCAAGTGCTAGGGCTTGGAGATGACCAGCAAAGCGATGTGTGTTTATGTAGTCTTTTAATGACACAATCTACAAGTAAGAATCCAAGCACAGAAAATGTTTGCACTCACAAAACACAGTTCCTTCTTCAGTATTTTGCACAGTTATGTCCATAAAGTCACAGTATACCCACAGAAATAAAGTCACATGGGGTCATTGTTCATATTCTGCACACAAAGAGTAGGAAGATTAGCTTCATATTTCAAATGTCAGCGGACACAGGAAAGCATAGGTAAGATTAGGTATGTATACTATACACAAGTGAGTCACTGTCACATGCGTTCTAGGCATTACTTCAGCTATTTTTATTTTTGGCTGCCTAAATTCAGGCTTCTTGCTCCAGTAACATTGATAATTTGGAAGCTGAACAACTCCCTTGAGCAACAGCATCCCAAGGTATGCGCCGATTTTGTCTGCTGTGGTGTCGCCAAAATTTGTTGACCCCTTTTGTCACGCATACAAGTTGGTCTCTTCAGCAATCCTTTCAAGCCTAAGGGCTGAAATAATTGTTGAAACTCAACAGGGGTAGCATCCAGTCCAAGAGGCCTTGTAGGACCAACAGAATGAGTGAAGTCGTTGATCTGGAGATTGAGGACTGTCCGGTTGATCTGCAGGCAAATCTTCATCAGAAATTTTCCGATTGTACGCTGGACAGATCACTAGTGTGAACTGAACTAATTTCAATTCCCACACTCACATCACTTTGCTGGTCAGTGATTTTCTACAAATACTTATTAATAAATCAAGAAATAAAAGTACGCCTGACAAAAAACCGTTATTGATCTTTCATTTCCATACATTGTCTTTTGTCTTTTTGGTGGTGGTGAGTGTGTGTAAGCGTGTGTTGAAAGTTTGCGCTGTTACGGAGTAGCCGCGAGCATCGGCCGCCATGCGCGCGTCTCGCTTCGATCACTGCCTTTGGTCGTCTGCTATGCGCTCGGTGGCACCGTTAGTAGTTCTAAAAATAGTATGCTAAACAGGAAGAAGAGTCATCCCCGCAACGTTTCGAGTGCGAAGTGTAGGCATTCAACGGAAAAATTCAGAGTGAAAAAACGTTTTTAAATGTTTCATGTAAAATTTCCCAGAATAAAACCAAGAGCGACATTTATACTTTTACACTCACGCAAATCTTCAGGGTTTAAACTACATTTGAGTAAAAATTTTAAGTTTGTCCGTTCAAATGCCGCGGAGCGCAAAGCTACGAAACAAGCCGTGGTGCAGCTTCGACGTCGACTCGAAAATTGAAATGGCGCAAAGTACAAGACGGCATGCGACCCGTAAATACTCAACGGAATCTATCAAATATCGACGAAGTCGTCTTCAAACCACGCAGTTCCAGCTATTTTGAATGGTAAGTTGCAACCTTTTCCGACAGTTTTACATCACGATTTAACTATATTACTGTCATATATTTTGAAGATTACTTTGTTTTTGTGTTGACGACCGAAACATCAGACCGGGGGTAATGGTGGGGTCGTGCTGATGAGAGGAGTATGTGTTTAGTATATTTACACCAAATTAAAACTGCTGCTTAGATTTTATGGATATGTTACAGGTGTAGTTTGTATGACTTAAAGGTTTATTTTCTGTCGATTTTTTTTTTTTTTTTAACCAGATCTTTCCTGTTTGACTTTAATATATCAATTTTATTAGGTCACGTGACCGTGCCCAACGACGCTTTTGAGGCCCTATGTCGAATGAACAGCTGAAACTAGCACAGTTGCAGTAGGAAAGTTACTGATTTATGGATTCAAGGGTATATTCCAATCTAACCATTTTGACTTTCATTTTTTCACAGATACCCCAGTGCCACCATCTATTGTAGGACTTGGCCCACTGCAGCTTTTGATTTTGTTCAGAGTTGGTTCAATCCAGTGCTAGTGCAGACATTGGCCTCTGCTGAATTTAAGCCATGTAAGACTAAAAAACAGGGTTTCGTACAAAGCCTGGAAGTCTGGAAAGTCTTGGAAAAAATGGGAAAAGGCTTTCCAGGGCTGGAAAAGTCTTGGAAAATCTGCTTTTACCCAGCAGGGTTTGGAAAAGTCATGAAATTTCCAGAGTTCCGTCGTGAACGTTCAAGTCATGTATTGAAACAAAACCATTACATCAAATTTCGGAAAAAGGTCGATGTCGATTTGCAACCCTGTCAATACTTGCACATCTGAACAGCAGAATTATTTATTTGCCGTCCGAGTAGTCTCCCTTGTGTCGAGGGTGCATGTGTGCAATTTTCCGCCCCAGCTTCGTTCTGATTTCTTTCTCTCTCCATGGTTTGCGCCTGCGGCAAGAATTTTAAAAATGGAAAAGTGTATATTCAGCCAAGTGTGTGGTTGACTAACAGCCAATACCAGAACTGGATCGAAAGAGCATGGGCGGCAGTAAATTTCGAGCCCGTTGTGGCCTGTCAAAAAGACGTCGATGTGTCACAACATGGGTGAAGCGGCCTTGAAAAGCCGCATGGCGGGGAAGAAACAGATGTTTCTGGCACAGGCTGCGAATAAGTCAACAGGGTCCGACAATGATGATGAATGACTTTTTTACAGCCAGTGGGAGAGGTAAGTTGACAGACCAGAATGACCACTCTCTCTCTCTCTCTCTCTCTCGTTCCTCTCTGCTCTATACGCTCCACAGACTATCAGCTTCCCCTCCTGAGTTTTCTTCTTTTTTTTTTTTTAAATAAATGGGGCTTAATCTAGATCCTTTATTTATTTTTTTTTTTTTTTTTTGTAAGTGGGTCCCTGTATGGGAACCCCAGGATGCATGTTTTTGATTAGCTCGCTCTGTCTGTCGTCTCTCCCTCTCTGTCTATCTCTGTCTCGTCTGTCTCTATCTCTCTGAAGTTAGGAGATAGGGACAGAGGGGCAGGGGAGGGGAGAAGAGTTAGTTGCTAGTTCTAATCAATCATGCCAAAAAAAAAACACATGCTGCCCAAGACCATGCTGTTAAATAAGTACACACACACCCCACACATGGCATAAATACACACACACACACACACACACCACACACACACACACACACACAACACACACACACACATGATCAGTATCCATTCAGGAGTGTTTGTTTGGTGAGGTTTTTTTTTGTTTTTGTTTTTTAAAGAAAATACGTAATATAAAATAGTGTTTTTTAACATAAAAGGAAAAAAGAACAACGGTGTTAGTGTGTAATTATTTTTGAACATCATGAAACAAAATAAAAGTTTATCTCATCTGTCCGTTTCTGTCTGTTTCTCAGTCTCCCTCTGTCTGTCTCTCTTCTGTTTCCTCTCTGTCTGTCTCTCTCACTTGACTGCTTTGTCTGTCTTGCTCATGATTTAAACACACACACACACACACACACACACGCACACACACACACACAGAGTATATAGTATGAAAAACTTGTATACTGTTACACAATGGCATTGAACTTTTTTTTTCTGTTTCAGTTCAGGTGTTCAGCAGTCCACTTCAGCATCAGGATGTGAACCATCAACATCTGCGTAAGTGCAGTGAAAACAAAGCAAGGTATTTAGCGACTTTCGGAATTGTACTCAGACTTCTCAGAACTATTAACATCAACTCAGCAGCAAAAGCAGTTGGACATGCATGTTCGGTTTTGGGATGGAAATGAGGTAAAAAACTCATTATTTTATTTCATGATTCCTGGGACATGCCACAGCTGATGTCTGTATACTGAACTTGAAGGATGCTGCAGCAGTTTTGGGACAATCAGGAATTTTGCAGTTACCAGTGGATGGCACCCAATGTCAGTTGCGCTACCTATGACAAGCTACAAAGATGACATAGAAAAGGAGACAGGAAAAAGCCTGTACAACATTGGCACCTGTGGGTTTGCACATGTGCATAATGCATTTAGGTCTGCCTACAACACACAAGGCTGGGACATTGAACAAATTAAACTCTCTTTACTGGATGTTTAAGGATTACCAGCTCAGAGAGAGGACTTCACACAGCTGACGGGATGTTCTGTTTTTCCAAAGAAATTCTGTTCTCACAGATGGCTTGAAAATGTGAGCGTTTGCAATAGAGCGTTGGAAATGTGGCCTCATGTTATCACATTTTGTGAATGAAGTTGTGAAAAAAAAACAAATGCCCACAGACAAAGTCATTCAGTGAGGTGAGAGCCAGCTGCAGTGATCCTTTGTTCACAGTGCGCTTGACATCTTCATCTCTGTTGCCAGTCTCATTGAACCTTTCCTGACCAAGTATCAGGCTGACAAACCCATGCTGCCATTTGGCTGAAGACCTGAAATTGGTGGTGATGAACATTCTGGAGAGGTTCATGGAGTCAGAGATTGTTAAAAGAGTGGAAAAGTGTTGGAAGTATGTTAAGGGAGATCAAGGATCTTTCGGACAGTAAACTGCATTTGGACATTGCAAACATTGACTGTGGATACATTCCAAACAGAGATCTTAAGGATCTCAGGAGAAGGGAACAATTTCAGAAACAGACTATGCGAGAATCAAGCTTGATACCAAGAGGTTTTCTGATCCACTTGTGACAAAACTGCTTGAAAAAGCCCTATTGCTATGGCCTTGTTCGCTTTCTTGATTGGTTTAAACCAGCTCAGATTGTGGCAAGCAAAACAGCAGCAAAACAGAACTTGATGAAATGCCTTGATTATATGGTGGACGGAGGAAGCATACAGAAAAAAAACGACTGCGACAGTATCCTCGGCAACTATGGAGATTTTGCTTCTGAGATGGCAGGAAATGAACATGTTCTGTCATTTGACAGAGATAGAGACAGACTGATACATTCTTCTTCTCCATCCTGTCAGCTCGCAAGGAGTGGAAGAATCTTTGGAATGTTGTCAGAAAAAGTGCTGGTTTTGTCCCATGGTCAGGCATCAGTTGAGAGAGGCTTCTCTGTTAACAAGGAGGTTGCAGCTGACAACATGAAACAGAGGACTGTCACAGCTCTAAGAATAATTGCTGATCATTTGTCAAGCGTTGGGGATGCAAGCAAAATGGCAATCACCGAAAAAACTTCTTGCTTATGCAGCCAGTGCTAAATCAAGATACAATTCGTATTTGGCAGAACAGAGAGAAGAACAGGAGAAAAAAGAGGCTGCAGGGAAGAGAAAGGCAATGTTTGATGAATTGAAGAA
>JADBJO010005063.1:152412-175069 GCA_016801955.1 Conus betulinus | reverse complement strand
ATTTGATTAGTATATCTATTCAAACCCAAGGAACATCGTATTTCATAAGCTATTGACCGTTTAAGTGACAAGAGAAATCAAAACTAATCATGAAGAACAAAAATCCTTACCGAAGATCAAGAAAGAGTACAAGATGTACAAACGTTTAAAAACGTCCTGAAAACTAAATCAGGCTACGAATTAGTTGAATTTACCTAACTGGCAGAATTGGTTATCTAATTCATTTGACTTGTAAGGACCAGTCGATGGAGTATCGACACTCGGCTTGGCAATCACACCACAAGACTTTGAGTGCTGAGGTGGCGAGGTCGTTCAACGCCGAGCAACAAAGCTCCTTTCATCGCTCAAGGACAAACCCTACCCAGAACGCTTGGCCATACTACAGCTTCCAGTTCTTGAATATCGACGGGCTCGAGGTGACATGACTGATCTGTACAAATATGTGCATGGTGTGTACAGGGTTGAAGAACCCTCAGTGTTTGTTGTTTGACAGCAGAGAAACAAGGGGCAACAGTCTGAAGCTAGTCAAGGACACTATAGGCTACACGTTTAGAGGTAAATTTTTTCGCTGAGAGAGTCATAACTCCTGGAATAGCCTCCCACTCACATAGTTACAGCTCCAATACGGAACACCTTCAAGTCTATACTGGATGCCCACTGGAACAGCCTTCCTTCAAAGTTTAATCCACTATGCTACGTATAGGTGGTGGTAATGCCAGTATTATTAGAAACGCCACGCATGCATGTTCTTAGGTGTAGACTACATCTATAAGTCTCGAAGGTGAACAGGCCTACACGAGGCCTCAAACACCTCAAGTTCAAGTCCAAGTTCAGTACACACACACACCACACACACACACACTTATACGCACGCGGGTGTGCGCGCGCATCCCACACACATACGCTCTGAGAACGGACGCAAAATCTTCCAAATTTATTCAAGAACAAATTCATTGGACCATTGCACGAAATCAACAAATCAAACGCGGACAGCGGGCTGTAATGTCCAATCACCCTTCCTCAGGATCGTCACATAAGCCACAACTGAAAACTGCACCACCATTCAGTACCGAGTGTAGCCACCGTTTGCCGCCAGGCAAGCGGCACAACGTCGACGCATGGAGTCCACCAGGGTCCGAAGAGTGTCCCGCGGTATGGCCTGCCACTCCTGCTGCAGAAAGAGAGTGAGCTGGGCCACGTCAACAGGCGGGGGGTGGTTGTGGGCTACCCGCCGTCCAAGGACATCCCAGAGGTGCTCAAATTGGAGCCAGATCGGGTGAGCGAGATATCCCCTCTTGCTGCAGATGATCGTCCACGACACGGGCTCGGTGTGGACGGGCGTTGTCGTCTTGGAAAACAGCAGCGTTACCCATGGCCTGAAGGGCGGGCTGGATCAGGGGCCTCACAATCTCGTCACGGTACCGCACCCCTGTCAGCATGCCTTGAATGACGTACAGGGGAGTTCTGTCTTGACGACTGAAGCCACCCCAGACCATCACAGAACCCCCTCCGTAACGATCCACCTCACGAACTGTGCGTCAGCAAAACGTTTTCTCCTGGCCTTCGCCACACTCGGGTCCTGCCGTCATTGAATGCCAAGGTGAAGCGGACTCATCTGTGAACAGCACTCGAGACCATTGCTGCCTCGTCCAGCGAACGTGATGACGACACCAGTCTGCCCGTGCTCTGCGGTGAGCTGGAGTAAGTGGTACTCGGACTGCTGGTCTCTGGGATGACAGCCCGAACTCGTGCAAACGGTTACAAACTGTCCTTCTACTGACATTGACATTTGCAGCCTGCAGGAGCTCACGCCTTAAGGTGGATGAGGTGACAGTCCGATTGCGTAGGGCAGACAGCAGGAGGAATCGGTCAGCATGTCTGTCGGTACACCGAGGACGGCCTGATCGTGGCCGATCCTGCACGCTGCCAGTGGCCTGAAACCTCTCTACAAGACGTTGGATGGTGGAATGGGACACGTTCAGACGCCTAGCCACCTCGCGGCCAGAAATCCCTTCGTCAATCAACGCTAAGGCACGTCCACGATCGGCAGGGTCCAGTCTTTGCCTTTGTGCCATGCTTTTTGGGCTGGCGTAGACGACCGTTCTGTTTACAGATTTGTGGCCAACGGCGTCTGATCTGTGTTCATGAACGAGGTGCCATGCACGTGCATCATGATTGACCACGAGCATTTCGCCCTTTTTTTTCAAACTCATATGCTCCCACAGGCACCCGTTTTACCCGGTTTTACGTGGGTTTCCGCACGTGCAGCTGCGCTCCACCTTGTACCGCAGTGGGTTTTTTAGGTGTTGTGATCTGTTAAGGAACATCTGTTCAATATGTCTACCAAGTTTGGGTCATTGTGACTTCGTTTCAAGCCTATTTAGATGACTGCGGTGATGGTGGGGAGGAGAGGGGGTGGTGGTGGAGGGGGGGAGTGGGAAGGGGGGGGGGGGGGGGAGAAGTTGAGCCCAAAGCTGTTCTTGAAAAGAGAGGAAAAAAAAAAAGAAAATTCTGAAACAGATCCTGCAAATTATAGACTAGTGAGTTTAACTTTGTGTATGATGTAAAGTATTGAAATCCGCCATAAGAGATGTAGTTGTTGCACACTTGATTGACAATAACTTGTATGCGGAATAGAATATCAGCGCGGCTTTTGTCGTCATGTGTGACGCAACTTTTGCAGGTAACTGAGAACATTGCTAAAATGATGGGTGATGTGTGGTACATGAGACTGCTGTCGAAAATGACACTACATGGGATTACTAATTGTATTACATTGAACAGGACTTTTTTGTTTTGTTCTGACGTGTGTGTGTGTGTGTGTGTGTGTGTGTGATATGAATTAGGTGATCCATTTCAGCCTGTTATATATTCAGGTTGTTAGAATAGGTAAAAGTAAATCTTCCATGTCGAAATTCTTAGTGGTATTCCACAAGGCAGTATTCTTGGACCTATACTTTTTCCCAGTCCTTATTAATGATCTGCAACACTGCGTAAAAAAGTACATACAAAATGTTTGCGGATGAAACAAATATCTATGGAAATGCAAACACATAAATGCAGGAGTGGTCAGATACACGGAATATCTATTTTAACGTGTTAAATCTAAAGTTCTTCATATTTGCTAATGATAATCCTGCAAAGGGATATCACATGAAAATTTGATCTCTCTCTCTCTCTCTCTCTCTCTCTCTCTCTCTCACACACACACACACACACACACACACACACACACACACACACACGCACTTCATGTAAAAATGAGGACCTTAGAGTGATTTTGATAGCTCTCTATCGGTTGACACTCAAATCCAAAGAACAACCAACACAGAGAAAATTAAATAATTGGACGTGTGAAAAGAATATTCTCGTACATAGATAAACCTGGTTTTTTTTTTTAAATTAGAAAGAGAAAGAATTAGTTACCGCCAAGGACATAGACAAACAAAGTACAGGACAATACAATGCATTTCGACCTCTTGGGTCTTCTTCAGGAAAAAAAAAAAAATTAAGGACAGTGACCTTAGATGCTGGAGGTGTTATTGATGCCATACACATAGATTTCATGAAGGCTTTTGACAGCGTTGCATACCGCAGATTAATAGGAGAAGTCGAAGCCCATGGAATAAAGGGTAAAGGATCCAAGATCCAATGGATCCAAGACCAACAGAGTGCAGTGCGTCAATATCAACAGAGCAAAGTCAGGCCAAGCAGATGTTACCAGTGACATCCCACAGGGCAGTGTGTTGGGGCCTGTTCTTTTTCTGTTGTACATCAATGATTTGCCCCAACACGTCCAGAATCATGTTGATCTTTTTGCATACGATACAAAAATCTTCGCCTGAAACGACAACAGTGATGCTCAGGAAACTCTTCAAGAGGATCTCAACCGACTCCAGAAGTGGTCAACCGATTGGCAGTTAAAGTGCCACCCTAAAAAATGCAGTGCGATTAGGCTTGGTAACCCCAAAACAGAGACAACATACTGTATGAACAGCAAAAACTCTCAGGGTGAGGATTGTACTGTCAGACTGGAAGAGAGTGAAGTAGAGCGAGCTTGGGAGTGTTGGTGGACAAGGACCTTAGTTTCAAGAACCACATGCAACGGCAAAGGCTAATAGGATCTTTGGGGTTATCAGAAGGTCCTTCGATCACCTTACACCAGAAACCTTTGTCCAACTCTAAAAGTCCCTTGTGAGGCCAATCCTTGAGTATGATCACGCTGTATGGCAGCCAAGAATTAAAACCCTGTGTGCTGCTGACCAAGAGGATGTTCAAAGGCGAGCAACAAAACTCATTGGTCCCCTGAAAGAAAAATCCTAATCAGAGCGCCTAGCAGCACTTAAACTGTCAAGCCTGAAACACCGCAGAAATAGAGGCGACATGATTAACACTTTCAAGTTTGTACAGGGCTTATATGACGCAGGCAGACCACAACTCCAGCTCCACCAAGGTAGAGACACTAGAGGGAATTCTCTAAAACTAGAGAAAAAACATTGCAGACTGAACATACGTTCCGGCTTCTTCGTGCAGCGAGTGGTGTCCACATGGAACAGTCTTCCAGATAGTGTGGTGACGGCCCCGAGCATTAGTGCTTTCAAAAGAAGACTGGATGCCCACTGGGAAAGTCTGCCAAGCAAATTTGACCCCAGCTGTTTTGATACTTGATTCTTGCGGTGTAGAAGGCTTATTATGGCCTGTTCACCGTTCCAAGAAAGAAGTTACTAGACTACGTGTGGCATGCGTGGCACAGCCTAGTTGTAGCATTTTGGGTTGTACAGAGTCGGTGATTCCCCCAGTGCGCATCCAGTCTGTTTTTAAATGCACTGACAGATGGGGCAGTTTACACATTGTCCAGAAGACTATTCCAGACTGTGACGACACGCTGGGAGAAGTAACCAGCTCGCGTGTTCAACCTGGAGTGTCCTTTGGCCAGCTTAAGACTGTTTCCCCGGGTGTTCTTGCCTTGGAAGAGGGGGAGCACTGGTCGATCTGTGTCATAGATCCTGTGGACGTATTTGTATACGTCGATCATGTCACCTCTGGTACGACGGTGCTCCAAGCTAGGTAGCTTCAGGTTAGCAAGACGTTCGCGTTGCGCTTTTCCTAGCACTAGACCGCTTTTGCCACGCCACGCACGCGAGTCTAGTTTTGAACAGGAGTGGTGAACAGGCCTCCAACACCCAACATATCAAGTATCAAGTGAAAACGAAGAACGAGAAACCGCTTATCTTCTCATTTTCGGAATGAAAATTGGAAGTGGCTTACAGCGTTCAAAAGAAATGAACTTCACAGAGCACCAATTAGACGTCATGTGGAATGCGGAACATTTTGCAATTTTTACCTGAATT
This sequence comes from Conus betulinus, assembly GCA_016801955.1. Lineage (NCBI taxonomy): Eukaryota > Metazoa > Mollusca > Gastropoda > Neogastropoda > Conidae > Conus > Conus betulinus. Next base: position 169,718 of record JADBJO010005063.1, on the reverse strand, counting down.
TTTTTTTTTTTTTTATCTGAAAGGACTCAATGTAGTGCTACTAGTCTGTTTAAAAAAAAAAAAGTAATGGAATGAAATTATGACGAAAAACTCAATACCGTAACCTACAATCATTAATACGAAAAGTATCGCAGAAGTATCATTTAAAAAAAAAAAAAAAAAAAAAGTCGAAGAAATCTACATTTCCATTTCGCAAAATTCAGAATGAATTTAGCTCATGCTTTCCCATCGACATATGCAAATCCTTCTTCTTCTTCCGATAATGACCATCGATCGAAACACCGCGACTCGCTCCCCCCCCCCCCCCCCCCCTTTTCTTGTTAGGCAACTAGGCTATAAGGCTAATATCGATCCCGCATTAGGCCTGCAAGGGTATTCCCCCGCGGGGGATCAGTTGAGGGTTATAACAAAAATCGTTTTCTTGCTATATACTTTTCAAACTGAACAAATTTTTAGAAGCTGCACAGAATTCCAGTATTGAGGGATGATTTTTATTCAAACAATTTAATTATAGTATGCAGCAGAAAAAAACATCGCAAATACTTGTGACGTAATATTAAAGCTCCCTCGGGAGACGGATTGTCTGTTCTGTGTGAGCCACAACATCGGAAGAGAGGTAAAATCAAAGGTTCTCGGTAACGAAAAACAATGGTTAGATTTCTCGTTGCGTTTTTCTGAACATTTTGTTTATCCTTAGAACTGGCCACTCTGTGCTCTGTTGAATAACATCTCAAATGTCGTGTTAGTCTGTGCATTCACTGAGACAGTGACAATTATGGAGTCGCAGATACGATTGTTAGACTTAGAGACAAAGTGTTTACCGTACATTTGGGTCTTGGATTAGTTCTTTACCCTACTCTTCGGAAGAGTTATTTTATACACTTAAACACTTGCACATATATGTTCATGCACTCTGCCATACCAGATTAGTCCAGACACTGGCTTAGAGGTCCTGTCAGAATTCTAGCCAAGCTCTTCCAATTTTCTATGGAACTAACAATACAGGAAGTCCCTGTCCGAGTCTGTCAGTCAATGATTCAGTCAGTCCCAGAGTCTCCAAGTCTAGCAGCAGTAATCAGACGGTCAAATCCCGTATGCCGTTGTAACCATCCAATGTCTTTGCTGTTGTGACAAGAGCTGGGAGTGGTAGGTGGGTCCTCAAAGGGAAGGACTTGGAATAATTTCTCTATGAGAATAAATTAACATTTCACCACCACCATAACACTTACCAGTGGTGGAAGGAGCAACTTTCCAGTACCTGTCATCAGAAGAAATTTATAGTTATTCTGGGCAGTGTTAAAATACTCCGGTAGTGAGCACTAACTGCATAAATTGACCCATAACTTCCACAGCAAACTGAAACCCCTTTGTAGATCTATGCCAGAATCTTCAGCTTGATGAAGGTGGGCAGATAAAGAAGAAGTAGTGGCTCTGAGAAGTTTCCTTAGACCTGTACTCTTAAAAGTACTTGTGGCTCTGAGAGACAAAATTAAAGAGAGAAGTTCAAACATTCAACACTGATTGAATGCAAAACTGACACAACCTAAGTGCAATTTCACACGTCAACTTTACTTGCTTACACATGGATGAGTATATACATGTCTGTTATATAGGCTGAGTTTTAGGTCTCATTGAACAAAAATTAAGTGCCCTTCCTCACTCCGACTTTACTTACACTCAGTGCAGTAGCTTAAGTTGGAATGTAGTGGGCATGTCAATGTTACTCTAAATGTATGTTCTTATACACATCCACTTTGCTTGCATACTCCCAGTGCATACACTAGCTTGCATACACCCAGTGCAGTAGCCAAAGTGGTAATCATAGGCATGTTCTCACTGTTTCATCATAAAGTGAGGGTAAGTTCTGTTTGAACTGATCTTAATTGGGTTGAAGTCCACTTGGATTATGATAACTCAGCTTAAGTTGGAGAGGACAGTTGATCTCTCCAGTGGCTGGTGACTGATCCTGCTGTGTAGACCTGTTGCTGTATGGCTGGGCTGTGGTATGTCTTCATGACCTGTCTTGCCCAGTGGTTGTAGCGTAGCCCTGGTTTAAGGTGTAGCCATGGTGTCTGGCGTAAGCCTGGTTTCTGGCATAGCCAGGGTCCCAGGTCTGCATAAAGAGAATCTGGTCTGTAGTTAAGTAGCTGAGTGGCTGGTTTGTCGACTTCACACATTTATCCTCTTATCTTTTAGAAGCGGTGTGAGAACTCAGCCAGCAAATGTTTGCTCTATTGTAGAGTTTCTACTATAACTATCAATCTCCACTTTTGTTTAAAGGCTGAGTAAAGCTTATGAAAAGGTAGGAGATGGTAATACAATGCTAACAGTTTCAAATAACTCTTAAGTGTTTCTTATGAATTAAATCACATTAACTTGGAATACACTTAGCCCAAGTACACATGTGGTGTAGACGTAAAGTCACACACTACAAAGCATTCCAACAATCACCAGTATTTATAAATCAGCTTAGCAGTTTTCAGCTAGTACAGGTATACTGTTTTTCTGATCTAAATTTATCATTCAATTATCATTTTAACACAGAATGGCATACTGGCAAAAGTCCGGTTGAACACAAAGAATAGTGGTCAGATTGTTAACAAAGAATCATAACCACAAAGAGAAGTATAATGTCCATATAGATTTTATTACCTTCTCTGGGTGTAAGAAAGCAATAACTGAATATATACAACATACTAAAATAGCAGTTCATAACAATAAATGTATGGAAATATCTATTTGTTTTAAAAAGCTAACATCTGTATTTAAAGGGTCAAAATCATACTATGATATACTTATTGATGATAACATACGGCCAAAATGCTGTGAAAGATGGGATCAAAAACTGAATGTTGAAAATGACTGAGATACATGCTTCTTATATCTTCACAAGATATCTGATGTAAAAATGAAGTGGTTTCAGCTTAGAGTAGTACACAGGTGTCTTGGGACAAATGTTATTCTTGAAAAACATTGGTGTACTGAACAATGAATTATGTAGTTTTTGTCACGCTACTAAGGATGTTCTGGCACTGTGGAGTTGTTAAAGATTTTGGAATGCTTTGATGTATGCTATGAATGAAAAATGTCACAATGTGTCAAATTTATGAATTACAGAACCACTGGTTATTCTTGGTTCCAATAAAGATATAAACATTGATCAGAGCTGTTATTTCATTTTGATATCTGCTGAAGGATACTTGTACCACTGTAAATCAAATGGAAATATGCCCACTATACAAGTTTTTATTAATAAGTTGAAATACAGATACAATATTGAAGAGTACATAGCGCGCAAAAATATGGTATGTAATGATTTTGTTGCCCAGTGGACTCCTTATAAAGCTTTTTTTAGTTGATTTTAGGGGGAAAAAAAAAAAAAAAAACGCTGAATTCATAGGTATTTGAAAAATTAATTGAAAAAAAAAAGAAGAATAATAATTTGGTGGGGTTTTTGTGCGACATGTTTCAGGCCCAAAGTAGACATCTATAAGCCATTTGGTTCCTCTAATCGTAGTATAGTCCCACCTTCATGTGTTTCTATTTGATGTAACTGAGTTGACCAGGGAAAAAAAAAAAAAAGTCTTCATATAACTATATTGAATTGAATGGTCAATTTAATTGTTTACCATTTACATAGTATGTCAACTGTTTTTCATTTATGTATGTATGTATGTGTATTTGTTTATCTTTTCTTCTGTTTTCACATATATTGTTGTAACTTATAATGAATACCATGTATGTGTGTCTTTGTGTCCTACAGATGTGTGTCATGATTGAAGTCTCTGCGCACTGTCTTCTTTTGGCACGTCTGTATTTTTCTCAAATTATTTGATTAAAATTTAATTGAAAAAAAAATATCATAACCACATGGTGATAGCTTTATCCATACGGTGGCAAGCAAACTACCACACAACACAATCATTGATCATTTTGATAAATGTCACCAAGTATTTGTACAAGGTTACGCGTTAAACTACATGGCATACATACAAACAATGAATAGATCTGAAATGTAAAACATAGTTTCAACTTACATTTTCTGGGATGAATCGTGAAACTTAGACTCGGTGATAGAGAAGAGCAAGATCAACATTCACTCTCTCTGTTCACCCCATCTCTGTCTTTTGGGTTTCACCTACAGCTGGTCTGCGGATCAGTGAAGTTGCGACCCTATGTGTCTGCTATTTTAAACACTAAACTGAGTATTCCACACTGTTCCTGTGAGACAGGCTGTAACTCAGGGCAGTGAGAGGGAGGAGACTTGTCAGTCATTAGGCCAATTGCAAACTTGTGCGATCCGAGATCAATTCATGCACACATCTTTAGAACGAATGCTAATGAGCTAAGCGCTATTGCGACACAGTGGTATCACCGGCCACAGGGGGGGGGGGGGGGGGGGTAAGGTGAACGAGAGAGGAGAGGGTTGTCTGTGGTGCACCGACTATTATTCAATCGCTGACAAAGTAGATATGGTAGATAGAGAGAGGGAAGGGGGAAAGGCAGTGACACCTACATGAATGATGCAAACTTTATTTGTGACATATGGTGTTAAGTTGGGCAGCCCATGCCCTTCTAAGAGAGAGGGAGAGGGGGAGAAGGCCAGGTGCCTTTTGTATCAAGTGATGGGGGAGGGGGGGGGGGGGGGGGTTGAGAGGGGAGAGTTGGCATAGATTTGAATAGATTGGTTGCCATATGTGTGATGCACAGGAGAGAGAAAGGGGGAGGATGGCATCTGTGCTAGTAGAATTCGTACAAGAGAGTGGACGCTTGGGACCGATCAGGTGGACTTGTCAAGCGTTTCGTCACAGCTGTCCAGTTCTGCTGCAGTGCTAAGGCTTGACTGTCCTCTGTTAACTGGAGGCCCAAGTGCTGGTCTGTCAGCATGGCATAGCTCCTGAGCTAACTACAAGTTAGAGATCCATTCTCTGTTAGCCTACTTGTCATACTGCAGCAGTTCATCTGCATGTTTACTTAACCCTCTGTGAATTCTTCTCAAGCAGTATGCACTTTGAGTTTGACGGAGCTGGCCTGTGTGCACCGTATGTGGCTACAGTGATGTATTTTAGTCATTGCACAAAAGTACAGGACTAGGTAAATCAGTTGAAAGGAATGAATGAGGAAGACAGCTAACTAGCCTGGCTAAAGTTATGCTGAATGCTTTCAACCCCCCTCCCCAGTCCCGTCCTTCCACAACTCCCTCCTTTCCCCAACTCCACCAGCAAACCTGGAGTTCTTCTATTAACCAGTGGTTTGAAGTTATTGATGATGATAAAAGCTGTAGAAGAATTGGACTAACGATATCCTTTCATGCGTGTGCTCATTTGGAATTGGTTGCTAATGCATACATTTTGCTTTTTACTAGTGTTAACATATTTTGAGGGGGGGGGGGAGGAGGGGGGGGGAGAGAGAGAGAGAGAGAGAGAGTGTGTGTGTGTGTGTGTGTGTGTGTGTGTGTGTGTGTGTGTGACACAAAATGAAAAAACTGAAAATGATTACATTTTTTTGTGTCATAAATGCTGTTTCTTTTTATATATATATGTGCAACACATTATCAGAGTGAGTGTGCGCCAGTTCACCAGCCAGTTCACCACACATTAGAACATTAGCAAACCCAGACACTTTGTATCAAACACCAAGACACTAAAATTTGATAAAAACTATGTCCATTTGTAAGAGAACATACAGACTATGCGTGGTATGGTAAGAGACTGGTTGGGAAGGAAAAAAAATTTAGTTGTGGAAATTTTTTTTTTTCCGCTTTTTTTGTTTTTTTAGGCAGATGAAGAGGACTGTGCGAAGCACCAAAAAATGAAGAGGTGGATTTTGGCCCTAGGAAGAAGAGAAGGAAAAAAAAAAAAAAAAAAGAAAAGAAGAAAATCACTGCCTTAGGCTCCACTGATCCGATAACTGATGCCACACACACACCAAAAAAAAAAAAAACCAAAGCAAAAAAAAAAAAAAAAGCTATAGAATGAGCCAGTTATATTGAGCTCGAGTTGCTTTTTTTTTTTTTTTTTTAGAATTGGAAGACTGATGACTATATGGTTATGGTAGAGCTCTTATTTGTTACAGTTGTACTACCTGGCAGCATCCCACATCTACTCAGTGACAACCAGTGTCCTTGCTGGCATCTGTCTTTGCAGGATTTTAAAGGTAGGTTAAAAGCAAAAGTCAGTTCAGAAAATGGATCTCTACCAAATACCTATAGCAACATTTATTTAAGATAAGTTTAAAAGGTTGCACTTACTTGAGGACTCACGAGGGATGTTGTTTCCAATGCAGGATAATACAGGACTCAGGCTCCTGAGAGCAGTCGTAGGTTCCATTTTCTTGTATGCATGTGAGACATAGACTGTTACAGTGGGTCTGGAAAGAAGTCTCCAAGCCATGGGTATGAGGTGCTACCGCAGGATACTGATTATTCAGTATACTTAATATATCACCGGTGAACAGTTGTGCCAGATCATGGAAAGGGACATCAGCCTGTATGAATATCTACTGACACCAGTGAAGAAAACTGTTGGTATGGCTAGGCAACAAGATCCAATGGCCTAACAAAAATCAGTCCTCCAGGGAACTGTTGAAGGAGAAAGATGGGAGAGAAAGGTGGGGGGAAGAGTGGACAGACAGTATTGCATAATGGACGCGGAAACTTATTAGCAGAGACCCAAGGAGTGAACTACACACTACTGATGGAGCCAGAGGAACCTGCACAGTAATTCAGTGCAGTTCTTTGATGACTCTTCACAGAGTTAAGACAAGAAGAACAAGAAGAAAATGCAGTTATGTCATTGTGACAAAGAAAGAAAGGATGATGATATGTGTGTGTGTGTGTGTGTGTGTGTGTGTGTGTGTGTGTGTGTGTGTGTGTGAAGAGGGGGGAGGGGAGAGGGGAGACATTGCAGACTGAAAAGTGATCTCTGGGATGTATAGGTTCTGTTTAATGTGCTTTTTTGTACTTTTATACATTTTGTTTCAATTGCCACTGAAGTCACTATCAGTTTCATGTAGGCCTTTACATGTGATTGAAAGTCATATAAGTTACTCTTAAACATACAAGAGATCAGGCACAGTGTTTAACTTCATATATAAATATTTGTCATCTTTTCACAGACAGTCATAAACTGCAAATCATGTAATCAGTTTTTTTTTCTGTCTCATCTTACGAGTCACTTCAGTGGAATCACTTCCAGGCAGTTTAATTTGGCCCTCCATCATCCCCTCCCCCCAACTCTGGCTTCTCCTGTTGCAGCCCTAGCACCAGCAACTGACAGGAAGCAGTCATTCTCAAGTATGAGCCAACCCACAAGAGGAGACACAGTACTGCTGCCAGATCACTTAAGTGTTGTCTGTTCTAATCCAACAGACCCAGGACACTAACTACTAGGACCCACACTGATGACAGTAACTGGCTGAATTTGGAAAGAGACAGGGTTAGTTACTGTGAAGGACACAAACAGAATACAGGACTAGACACAAGTGTGCCTAGTGTCTAGTCCTGTACTCTGTTTGTCCGTGTCCCTGGCAGTAACTAACCCCGTCTCCAAATTTTGCTTCATTTTCTGTCCTCAGTCACTCCGTTTTGAAACTCAATAATTGGCTGGTCGCAGAGCCAATATCAGTTAGCGTCTTCTTCCAGAGGGTGCCACCATGTCCGTTTGATAACTGTCCATATGAAATTTGCTGATAACCCTGATCACACAGTCTTGTGAAAGGCATAGATGTTAGAGAAAATCAGAACTGAAACCACATGAGAGCAGGGCATGAATGACCGTAGAACCTGACTTTTTTTTTTTACACTGATTGATAAGGAGGGGAAGATGACATTAATCTTTTCCATACATCACGGGTCTGAAATGACCCACACTCTTGATTTTTAACTAAAGAACTGGATATATTTTTAAGCTATTTCCACCAATCTTTATAACTTTGTCAACAAATCATGCCTCTACATCTGTACCAAAAATTGTTTGTTTTTGTTGGTAAACAAAGGAATAAACAAAAACAAAAAGTCCTAGTATGTTGTGGGTCTTAGCAGACCAATATTCTTAAAGAAGAAAATCTGAGTTCTGTACGTCATGGGTCTCTGGCCAGACAATGCATTCTGTATATCGAGAGCAAAAACAGAGTCAACCCAGTAAGCTGTGGGTCAGCAGACCCGCAACATAACGGCAAGGGTTTATTCATTCCAAAGACTGTGGAGACTCAAGATGTATGGTAAAAGTTTATTCCTTCCCCAAAAGCTTGGGTCTCTGTAGACCCACAACGTGTGGCGTGCAAAAGTTTAGGCAGTGTACGAGAAAGGTTTAGGAGTTTCACTCTACATAACAAGGCTGTTCTCTGAGCTTACTTTCATAGATATATCCCAGCATCAGTCAGGCCCAAGAGATACAGATACCTGCAGTTTTGGTCAGGAATTTTGAGCAACATTCTCGGAGACACATCCACTAAATGGATGAAACCTGACTGTGTGGTTCCAGTCTTTCAAACTGAGCCCATGTCAAATTTAATTTGGTAGGAGCTCACTGGGGCCCAAGAAATCCCACAAATGAATGGCTGTGAAGGGAATTGAACCCATGAAATATGAAATACTAATCACAGTGCCATCTTGGCTTGTTCATGAAAAACAATAATTATTACCACTAATATCAGCTACTATTATTGTTGTTGTGTTGCAGATCACGATTCTACATTTGTGATTTTTTAAAAAAGCAGCACAGGAAGCCAGGAAAACACCAGACACAACCTTACTGCTGTTCTTGGGTTTCTGGTCAGCTGATTTTATTTCATACTTTTTTGGGGGGGAGAGGTTGGGGGGATGTATTTCATTTAAGATGTTTTTTTCTTGGGTGGCAGAATGGGGGAATCAGGTAAGAGAAGGTAGAGGGAAAGAGAAGGGAAGAGAGAGAGAGATGTATATATGTGTTGTGCGTGTGTGAAGTTGATGTGGATTATGTTGAAATGCCGTAGGAAACTTTTTTTCCATGGACTTATTTTCCTGATGACTTGCCTTTCATCTGCTGATTTGGACTCGTCAGTAAGACATGGCTGATTGTTTCAGTGCTGTTTTGATAATTGTTTTGGTGCTGTCTTGATAATTGCTTCAGTGCTGTCATGATATGAAATGGAGATAATTTTGCATGGAACAACAATAATTTCAGCCAAACAGAAGAATGCACATCAAAAGTATCAGAAAATGTGGTCTTTGACTATCAAAACTGCAAATATTTGTACTTTTCATTAGAGTGTTGGATGGACAGATTTCAGAAACAAATTATTTCTTTTGCTAAATAATTTTCAAAAGCGTAGACCAGAAATAGTCTCAGCATTTCTTATGTCAAATGTTTTTAATAGGGATACTTAATAAATGCAAACATGTTGTCTTCTGTTTTGCAAATTTTAGAATTGTGGCCAACATGCAGAGCCAGTGTTTTACTATCACAATAGTAGGAATAATAGTACATAAAGTACATTTGCGCGCTGGTGACCTACTTTTTTAGTGCATCAGCTTTTAAGGAAGAAGAAGATAAAAAGCGGATCAACAAAGGTGTATACTGTATAACATTACATGGACAAAGCTGGAAGTTTCATATCGTATGACCAATTTCAGTAGAAATATTTCTGAATTATTTTCATCACCTTTTCAGATCTAAAGCAGCAGCAGTAAATACTTACATAAACCCCTCCGAAAGACATTTGTTCATAATGTTTGTTTTTTTTTATATGGCTGTGAGCCTGAAAAATAATCTTATATTTTAGTTTTCTACACTGCATTACAAACACAATTTTAGATATTAACTTCTGTTCAAAATGCTGCATAGCTGTCTGTCGTCAGTGTTGTTTTTCCCCATGTGTGTTTCTTTGCTTATCCCAACATTTAGCTCAGTGTCCATTGTTCCACCCCCCACCTCCTTCCTTTTGTTTATTTGATCATTAAAAAAATTTTTTTTTAGTCAAAACCTCTCAGTGTTTATATTATCTGTGTCAGTATGTGCATATTTCTTCTTGTTTAATGTTTTTATCAAAATAAACAGAACCTCATAAAGGATGCATATGGACAAATTTGAACAAACACCCCTTCCCCCATCAAATGTATGTGTGCGTGTGTGTGTGTGTGTGTGTGTGTGTGTGTCTGTGCTTGTTTTTTTCTCTCTCTCTACATAGATGTGTGGTGGTGAGAGAAACATGTCTGTGCGCACAGGCATGTGTGCTTATATGTGAGCAGATTACTGTGCAAACATTCCTTATAGTGCTTAAATTTCACGAATGTGCAGAGCCAAAGCAGAGCAAGCAAGATGGACGTCAGTGAGTCATCATACAGGCCGGAATCTCACAAGAATGAAAAAACTGACCAAAATGATACATAAGAAAAGAAAGAAGCTCTCTTTTCTCCCAAGGTCTCTCTCTCGAGACGGCTTTTGGGCAAGGATGGTCTTTTCCTTTGTGTCTGCCCTGATGAATCGGAATGAGCAGGACAAGATGCTGGAAGAAGTGAAGGACGGCATAACTGAAACACAGACCCAGCAGGGGGAAGGAGGAAAGACGCTGGAAGAGGTGAAGGGCGGCATAACTGAAATACAGGCCCAGCAGGGGAAGCTGGAAAAGATGCTGGAAGAAACACAGGCTCGGCAGGTAAAGCAGGAAAAGATGCTGGAAGAAACACAGGCTCGGCAGGTAAAGCAGGAAAAGATGCTGGAAGAAACACAGGCCTGGCAGGGGAAGCTGGAAAAGATGCTGATGGATATCATACCCATGCTGTCAAAGAGAAGCTGCAGCACCCAGACCCAGTTCCTGGGGCCCACGTCCATTGAAAACTTGCAGATATGTGGAAGTGAGTGTTCTTTGTGTATGGATGTTAAGGGGAGAGTACTAACAAGAGTCTTAATATCAGGATTCAATGCTGACAGTGATTTAGAGGGCAGAGTACTAACAGAGTCCAGTGTCATTAGGATTCAGTGCTGACAGTGATGTAGAGGGCAGAGTACTAACAGAGTTCTATATCATTAGGATTCGGTGCTGACAGTGATGTAGAGGGGCAGAGTACTAACAGAGTCCAGTGTTAGGATTCAGTGATGCAGAGGGCAGAGTACTAACAGAGTCCAGTATTAGGATTCAGTGCTGACAGTGATGTAGAGGGCAGAGTACTAACAGAGTCTAGTATTAGGATTCAGTGCTGACAGTGATGTAGAGGGCAGAGTACTAACAGAGTCCAGTGCCATTAGGATTCAGTGCTGACAGTGATGTAGAGGGCAGAGTACTAACAGAGTTTTATATCATTAGGATTCAGTGCCGACAGTGATGTAGAGGGCAGAGCACTAACAGAGTTTTATATCATTAGGATTCAGTGCTGACAGTGATGTAGAGGGCAGAGTACTAATAGAGTTCTATATCATTAGGATTCAGTACTGACAGTGATGTAGAGGGCAGAGTACTAACAGAGTGCAGTGCCATTAGGATTCAGTGCTGACAGTGATGTAGAGGGCAGAGTACTAACAGAGTCCAATGTCATTAGAATTCAGTGCTGACAGTGATGTAGAGGGTAGAGTACTAACAGAGCTCTGTATCATTAGGATTCAGTGCTGACAGTGATGTAGAGGGCAGAGTACTAATAGAGTTCTATATCATTAGGATTCGGTGCTGACAGTGATGTAGAGGGCAGAGTACTAACAGAATCCAGTATTAGGATTCAGTGCTGACAGTGATGTAGAGGGCAGAGTACGTAGCCGGGTGCTAAAAGTGTATATTTCTTGGTCATCCGTCATAAAAGAGATAATTTTGTTCATGAGTTATTTTCCCCCTTACCTCCCTTGTTTGAATTTTTTTTTTTTTTTTTTTTTTTTTTTTTTTTGGCTGTCCCAACTTCTGCGCCACCTCAGAGGCAGTGCACCCATGCCGCTCATTCCGACACCCCGTCCACAGCCACAGCCCGGCTGGTCCCGCCGCAGCCCCAGCACCGGCAATCCACAGGGAGCAGTCAATGTCAAGTCGTCAAGAGGCAACCTACCGGAGGAGACACTGCGCTGCTGCCGAGTCACTTCGGTGGTGTTCAGTGGGGCCTGTTCAGATCTAACATACGCAGGACGCCACCTACTAAACCCCCTACTGACGACAATATTGCTTAGTCGCGGAGCCGGCGTGAGTGAGCTCTCCCTCCGGAGGGCGCCACCACGTCTGTCCAACGACAGCCCCCATGGACTCGCCGATACCGGTGACCCTGACGGAACCAAACCAAGGCCACAGACGTGGAGAGGACATCGAAACTGAGGTCACCATGAGAGCAGGGCATGAAGGGCCACAGAATTTGAGACATTTTTTTTTTTTTAATGCTGATCGATGAGAATGAGGATGATGAAGATGATGCTGCGGATTTCCATTTTGGTCTGAGACTACATGACAGGGCTGTACTCTACGCTTCCTTTCATAATATATCCCGGCGTCAACCAGGCCCGAGAGATACAGGCACCTGCAGTGTTGGTCAGGAAATTTGAGCAACACTCTCAGAAACGCATCCATTAAGTGGATGAAACTCGACTGTGTGGTCCCAGTCTTCCCAACTGAGTCCGCAGCAAACTCAACTCTGGGTAGGAGCGGTCGGGGCAGAAAAACCCACATGACTCTGATGGGATTCGAACCCACGACCTCCCAGCCGGGAGTCCGCGACGCTAACCACTTCGGTGTATACGTCGCTGAAGTCACAAAATTAATGTATTCTATTCATTTACAATCGTGTTGGACTGAGAAGCCCATATTTTCCTTAAAACTGGTATTTCGACCAAATTAATCTTGGCGCCATTTTGAATTGTCCGACGAACAAACCGTAAATAATTCTTGATTTCACAGAAAGTATGAGAGAATCCAAAGAATGCATGAATGCACATTGAAAGTAAAGTCCATAAGCTCTCATTTCATATATCGCATGGCTATGATCTTTTCTGTACAAGCTTGCGACTATACGAAATGACTGAGGGCGCCGGTCCCTTGAGCGAGTCGCCTTCTTTGTTCATTGTTGGAGTTTTGACCTAAATTGTGTTATATGAAATTCGGACTTCCCAATCGAAATCTTTTTAATGACTCCATTTCTATGATAGAGCAAACCAAAAATATACAAAAAAATATCATCTGATGGACCCATTCCAACACAATAACATTTTATCGAAGATTGTGTTAAAAGCACGTACATGGTGACGGCCATGTGACAATAAAGCAAGTTGTGTTTTCTATCAAATTTTAAACGCAAAGTTCTCTGCTTGGATGGCATCTTGGATAATGAAATTTATATGTATAAAAAGAGCGAAATGCCAGCTTTTCATTCATTACAAAAATATTTCATGCTGTTCAGTATTTTTCATCGAAATAAAGGAAAATATGATGTAAACTCATTAAAAGTGGCTTCATTCTCGGAGTTTAATCACCAATAACTTTACACAGCCACAGAATTGTCATATGACTTACTGCATTTTATTCTTACTTTTATTCTTTGGGTTCTGAGGTTTTCATCGATATCAAATATGTTGGATACTTTGAACGTACGGCGAGCTAGACAATGCAGAAGCTGCGACAGATAGCCAAAGTTTTTGTCATTTGCTGTCTCGCGAGGCTCATTTTGCTGCGGCGCTGCGTTGTCTTCTTTGCGGTCTGGACAAGCTGTATATATTTGGGGCGCGGCGTGCGTGAGTGCGAAGAGTGTTGCCTAGGGTGTTCCCCAGAGTGTGTCCCGAGAGAGTGTCCGAGTATGCAGAGAGAAGAGAGTGCTCAGTGTGCTGAGTGCTGAGAGAGAGAGAGAGTGCTCCCAGTGTTGCGTTCCTGGTTTGAGCTTGGTATGGAAAGGAGAATAAAAGGAGAAAAACTCCACGTCGTCCTCTGTGTCTTCTTGACTGGCTGCTGTCCCTTGGTTCCTGCACATATCACCATCTGCATGTCTTCACCTGCACACCCCTTACCCCTCCACACCATCACAGTACTAACAGAGTCCAGTATTAGGATTCAGTGCTGACAGTGATGTAGAGGGAATACGATCAATATTGTTGCCATTCACATGTCATTTCAGTGCGCACACATAAGGCATCCACCACTTCCTGTTGATCTGATTGGCTCTGTATCTGCCTCTACCTTCACGATTTTCAATGCAGATGAGTAACATCTGGTCCATTTCTGTCTAAGAAGAGAAAGTGACAGAAGGACAGACAGTTGGGAATGGAGAAAGAAAAAGCGGTGAAGTGAGAGAAAGAGAGACTTGCAGAATGAGGCAGAATAGGCCGAGCGAGCAAGACATTGAGAGGTTGATTGATTGATTGATAGTTTCTACTGAAACAGAATAGCGAGCAAGACACTACAATAGTTTAAGTGAGAGAGAGTTGGGACTGATGATTGATGATCTCTATTGAAACAGAATGGGAGCGAGCAAGACACTACAATAGTTTAAGTGAGAGGTTGATTGATTGATTGATGATCTCTATTGAAACAGAATGGGAGCGAGCAAGATACTACAGTAGTTTAAGTGAGAGTTTGATTGATTGATTGATGATCTCTAGTGAAACAGAATGGGAGCGAGCAAGATACTACAGTAGTTTAAGTGAGAGTTGATTGATTGATGATGATCTCTATTGAAACAGAATGGGAGCGAGCAAGATACTACAATAGTTTAAGTGAGAGTTTGATTGATTGATTGATGATCTCTATTGAAACAGAATGGGAGCGAGCAAGATACTACAATAGTTTAAGTGAGAGTTTGATTGATTGATTGATGATCTCTATTGAAACAGAATGGGAGCAAGCAAGACACTACAATAGTTTAAGCGAGAGGTTGATTGATTGATTGATGATCTCTATTGAAAACAGAATAGGGAGCGAGCAAGAGACTCTAACAGTTTAACAGAGAGATCAGCTGAAAATCTGTTCACCAGGGTAATAGGGAAGAAGAGATGCTTTTTTTTTCATCTGGCCCAGATCCCTTCAGGGGACTATAAGTATGCTAGCACATAAAAACTATTACACAACCTGTACTGATTATAACAAAATAGTGATGGTTCTATTTAGCATACACACTAAAACTGTCTGTCAAATACACATGCACATGAGCATACGCGCATACACACACACAACATAGTATATAATATTTTATAAGCAGAAAGAGGATATAAGAAGCATCATAACAAGTTTATCAGCATAGTGCGAGAAGAAAAGAACCATGATTCATGAGGCAGTCATGTTCAATAACACAAGCATATTTCATATTTGGTATCTTGTTCTGAAAGCTCAATTGGTTTTCAAAGTAATTGAGGAATAGAAGACGTTGTTGTTGAGGATGGAGAGGAGAGAGAGAGAGAGAGGAGAGAGAGATGCTGTCAGCTATTTGGACAGACCAGCAGCCTGTACAAACACGTCATGTTGTTTGTTTTCAATTGTAATTGAAAACATACTTGTTACTAGCAAAGTTGTTTGCTTACAGTTATGATTGATATGTTTGTTACTAGCAAAGTTGTTTATTTTAGATGTGATTGAACATATTCTTTACCAGCAAACATGAACAACCTCATTGCCAACTAGAATATGATCTGAGCTGGTCTTGTGTAAGCTGTTTTTATGAAAAACCATGAAACTACATAACAGTGAGTCTGAAGACTTTGGGCTTATTCATGTTGTAAGACAGTTGAGGTCAGATATTTCATGACAGTTTGAAAACATCTGACATCATATGAGAGAAGCAGAATCAGTAGACCACCCCAAATACTGTTTGTGTTGTTTGCCAGTGATAGTAATCCAAGAGATTTGGTTTCTGTTTCTGAGAAACAAAATACAAGATTTGTTACAAAGACCTGCATTCATTACATAGCACCAAGCAAATATAATGACATTTTTTTCATGAGATAGTTTTGCATTCAGATGCCTCAAGTACGTGTTACATGACACACATCTGTGTAGTTTGTAACATTGATTTTCAGTGTTTATTTTTGAAAAGCTATTCAGTGTCGGGATTTTTTAGAGCAAACCTTTCAGTGTTTTTGAGCATCACAATGACTATTTATCATATGTGAAGAAAGATGAACAAAGTACTTGTTTAGGAAGTGTTTAAGGGCAGTTGGTCATAGAAACTTTCACAGCTGAAGAGGTAGGCCATGAAGATAGCACTATTCCTTCTGTCAGTTCAGTTTTTTGTGATGGGATGTGCTTTCCCTGAAGCCCAGCTGTAATAGTGTGTAGGTTGCTGGTCTGATCGCTGTTTAGCCATATGGAAGATGAAACAGCATTTTTTGTGTTGCACTGGAGCAAGAAGTCGTCACCCCGTATGTGTCTGCTGGTGCTTCATCTTGACATCATTGTGCAGAAGTGTTCTGGGTCTTTCCTTGGGAAAGAAGAGCTTCCAGAATTTTTCTGGTTAATCTATGGAGGGAAGCTAGAGCACTTTGTGAACTGTCAGCAGCTTGTTGGTGCGTTTGCTGCCATGTGTCCTAGCATCAAGTTCTGGTTTTTGTTCTGTGCGTAAAGCCTTCGCCTTACTTGATCATGGTGTGTTTGGAAAGTGTAAACTCCCTTGAGATTTGCATAACGCTGAGGTCTTCATGGGGGAATCCTGTGAAGACCTCCAGACGTTACCTACATGTTATGATGGAGAGGACCACAGCATAAAAATCAGTACCATCCCCTCTTCAGGGACGGATTTTAATCATTGAAGTCTGCTCTCCTTTACATCATCTGCCATTCTTTCTGTTGTAGTCAGGATCACCAGCCATTGCAAATCATGTGAGTGCTGTCCTCATTTATTTTTTAACTACTTGGTGATAGTTATAACATCATTGTCAGTCTTAGCCAGTTAGTGTCATCAATTCATTGGAGTGTGGTTACTTTGAGTATTCTATATGTTTTTATCTGTCATCACAGCAAAGCTGTCATCATCTGTGTGTTAGCATTCATTCATCACAGCCTCATTGGTTGTCATCATCTGTGTGTTAGCTCCTTCATCACACACAGTGTTGTCATCATCTGTGTGTTAGCCCATCATCACCTAGCACTGCTCATCATCTGTGTGTAGCAGCATTCAGCACAGCACAGTTGCTGTCTATCTGTGTGTTAGCCTATCTCCCAGCCCTTGCTGTCCTCATCTGGTGTAGCTCTTCATCCAGCCATGTGTCATCATGTGTTAGCTATTCTCGCACATGTGTATATCGTGTGTTGCTATTATCACAGCACCCGTCACTGATCTGTTTATCCTCGTTCATTACGCTCCATTGGTATCTCCATTGTTTTCTCCGCCAATCTCCGTGTATCTTTATCTTCATTACAGCCTCTAGACCCTGTCCTTGTTT
>JADBJO010005063.1:127500-144628 GCA_016801955.1 Conus betulinus | reverse complement strand
AGCTGCCCTGATGACCTGCATAGCGCTGATGCCCAGCCAACGCTCTAAGGGCTCTCATGTGTGGGGCATCTGAACCAATGGCTTCAGTTTTTATATATGCTGCATTGATTAAGATGGAAAGTCACGCTTAAACTAATGAAATGATGAAGACATGCTGTATTCTTGTGTCTTATTACGATTCTCACCTTTTTGGGGGAGGTGGGGGGTACATCTGTTAATCAACAACATCAACATCAACATCGGGATAACAAGTTTGAATAAAGTTTTTGAAATAGGAGGTTCATATTTGAACATTGATAGTGGCAGTTTGTAGACATTTATTTTTCATAGGAAAACATCTTTTCAAAGAAGGTAGATTAAGCTCGGCGAATATAAGCCTGATAAAGATTTTTTTAAAGAAGGTAAATTAAGCTCTGCGAGTGTAAGGCTTAGTATTTTAAACTCTATAATTGTTGGACCATGTAAATCAAAGAGTATTTTGAACTCATTGGTTGCTTCTCTAATTGTGGGACCATGTAAATCAAAGAATATTTTAAACTCATTGGTTACTTCTCTAATTGTTGGATCATGTAAATCAGAGTATTTAAAACTTATTGGTTACTTCTATAATTGTTGGACCATGTAAATCAAAGAGCAAACCTCAGAATTGACTGGGACCACTTAAAAAAAAGATTTTAATGTTACTGATTTCTGCACTGGAGGTAAATAGATGTGACCAATGTAAAATCATAAAAAAAACAGATGCGATGTGCCGAAGTGGAAGGGTGGAAAGCATCGGAGAAAGTAATGGGAAAGCTTGGCTTGGAACAGCTCTCCTGAATGCACGCCAGGTGTGACCAATCAAAGTAGTGTGGGTAGGGGAAGGAATGGGAAAGTTGAGTAAGGGGAGAGGAGCAGGGAAAAGGGTGAACATGCTGGATCCCATACAGGCCAGGGACATACAGGTAGAGTCCAGTCAGTTACATGGTGAATGCTTTACAAGTTTACTGTAGTGGCAACACCTTAAACAATTTTGACGTTAGCGAAAATATGTAAAATGATGCGATTATAATTATGGATTAATTCACAACAGAGTTTAGATCAAATTCAGGGCTCTGGTAGAGTGATTTAGAGATAATAGAACTTAAGCAGATTTGTTTATTTATGTGATTGGTATACATAGAGGCATAGATAAGACTGTAGAAAAGACCAAGGGCTTCTTGTTATGGTGGCAATTCAAATTTGATTGATCATTGTGCCATTGTCTTTGGTAGACAGGTAACTTGGTCGGTGACCTCTGAGTTGTGGTGAAGCAGGTAGTTTCAGATAAGCATCTGCAATGAGAGACTGTAGCAAGCGGAGTGTGCTTGTTGCACCTCCCCCCCCCTCCCTCTTAAGTGAAAACCATCATCCATGATGGTAAATTATGCTTAAGTCTTGGGAAGGAAGTGGCTCAGCACCATGCTGGAATTTTCAATGTGTGGAGGGCAAAGGGGGGAAGGGAGATAAATGTAGTGGATACCTATCCAGTTATGCTGTGAAGATCATGGCAAAAATTTATGCACTTTATGTTTATGCGTCTAAGCCTGCGCATGGCATCAGCAACCACATCTCTTCTTCAGCGTCACTGTCTGTGGTATCAGTAGAAGGGACAGGTTGTTGCTGTTGCAGAAGCTCTGGCTCTTCATCAGGAAGATCGGTAGCCAGGAGATCCTCGACCCTCTCTGGGCCACCAGTCAGTGGCAGGACGATCTAGTAGACGATATAGTATCTTCTGGTGGGCTGCCTTGAGATGCTGTCAGTGTTTTCATGCTCAGTCCACAGTGCTGGCCAATTTTGAGGCCAGACGTCCATAGAGGTCATTGATGGACAGCCTGGGCTGCTGACCACAGTGGCAAAGGTGTGGCGCAAACCAGG
The DNA here is from genome assembly GCA_016801955.1 of Conus betulinus. Classification (NCBI taxonomy): domain Eukaryota; kingdom Metazoa; phylum Mollusca; class Gastropoda; order Neogastropoda; family Conidae; genus Conus; species Conus betulinus. The sequence goes on along the minus strand of JADBJO010005063.1, from coordinate 142,732 downwards.
TTGAGGCATGAAGCATGTTGCTGTAGACCTGCCCGACCTCTCATGCTGGGCATTCCTCTGAGGATGACATGGTGGAAAGTGGTCAGTTCATGGAACAGGCAGACATTTGGCAAGGTACCTCTCGACTTTACCATACGTGCTGGTCCATAGACATGCGGATGCAGCAGTTCATGGTCCATTGATGTCCCTGGTGTCCCATTCGATTATGGATTGCCTCAAGGACATCAGGGCGAAGGCACTGGAGTGGGCAGGTGGTTCAAATGGTCCGTGTTTGGGGTCCAGAGTCCACTGGAACAAGACACCATCTCTGCAGATTAGTCGGGAATGCTGCTGCAGAGAAGAACACAGTGCATGGTCTGAGCTGGCTGGTGGCCAGAAGCCAGCTTTTTCCCTCTGCGGGCATTGGAGGTTCTCATCTCAAAGGCAGGGGAGCATTTGTCTGAGCTGCCATGGGAAAGGGATACAGTGCCTTTGGTTGGCATGGTACTGTGTATCTGGCACGGATCTTAGTATGTGCAGAAAACCACCTCAGTCATGGTGACCTCTGGGGAAAGGAAAGTAATAGGGATTTGGGAGGGGAGGCAAAGGGCAATTTGACTTGGCATCAGCATTTGGTTGGTGCTTCACCGCAAAATTGGACTGGACCAGTTATGCAGCCCACCTCTGTTCTACAGCCCCTGGGGGCAGCCCTAAAATAGATGAGGGATTGTTGTTAGGACAGTGCAGTTAGCACCAAGGAGGTAGTGTCAGAATTCCTTCATGCTGGCCTATTTCATCACCGGGAATTCTAGCTTCATGCTGCTGTGGGAGGCCTGGCTCTTTTCTGTAGGGTGTAGAGGCAGTCACTTACTGCCCCATACACACCCTCTCCCCCGCATCCCCCCATGTCCCCACATCCTGGTCCATTCCCATCCTGGTACTCAAAGCCTCATGGGTGGCATCAGTTTCCAAAATATCAGGCTTGGTAAAGTGGACATATTCAGGACTGGAGCTGTAATGAGGGCAGCCTTGAACTGACTGAAGGCTGCCTGATGTTTGGCTTTCCACAGAGTGGCAATGTTGAATTGGACTGGTGTTTGCTTCCCCTTGGTGACCAGACCATGCTGGGGCCTGGCTGTATAATGACTGTGGGAGCAGCAGTAATGAAGCGATGGTAGTAGCTGGCAAAGCCAGGGAGCTGTAAAGTTCTATTGCAGTGGTTGGTCTTGGCCACTCCCTGACTGCTTGAACTATGCCGACCTTGCAGCTCACTCCTTTTGCAGAGATGGTGTGGCCCAGTGAAGTGACCGCATCATGAGAGCTGCCACATGTCCAGTTGAGGTGTTAGGCTTGTCTCTGTCATGCGCCCCAACAGTCGATCCAGATACCCCAGATCTTCTTCAGATGTCTTTGAATAAACCTGGTGATCATCTCAGTAGATAAGAACAAACTGGAAAAGGAAACTGGACATGGTTTACTGCACCACCTGCTGGAAGGTAGCAGGGGTAGAAGCCAAGCCCCATGGCATCTGCATGTATTCAAAGAGCCCCATGGTGTGATGAGGGCTATATGCGTCGGTGGTTCTTGTGTATTCAAAGAGTGCCATGGTGTAATGAAGGCTGTCTTGTGCTGTGGTCGTTGTGTATTGAAAGAGTCCATGGGTGTAATGAAGGCTGTCTTGTGTTGGTGGTCCCTGTGTATTCAGAGTCCCATGGGTGTAATGAAGGCTTTATGTGTTGTGGTCCCTGTATATTCAGAGTCCCATGGGTGTAATGAAGGCTTTATGTGTTGTGGTCCCTGTGTATTCAGTCCCATGGGTGTAATGAAGGCTTTATGTGTTGTGGTCCCTGTGTATTGAAAGAGTCCCATGGGTGTAATGAAGGCTTTATGTGTTGTGGTCCCTGTGTATTCAGAGTCCCATGGGTGTAATGAAGGCTTTATGTGTTGTGGTCCCTGTGTATTGAAAGAGTCCCATGGGTGTAATGAAGGGTTTATGTGTTGTGGTCCCTGTGTATTCAGAGTCCCATGGGTGTAATGAAGGATTTATGTGTTGTGGTCCCTGTGTATTGAAAAAGTCCCATGGGTGTAATGAAGGCTTTATGTGTTGTGGTCCCTGTGTATTCAGAGTCCCCATGGGTGTAATGAAGGCTTTATGTGTTGTGGTCCCAGTATATTCAGAGTCCCATGGGTGTAATGAAGGCTTTATGTGTTGTGGTCCCTGTGTATTCAGAGTCCCATGGTGTAATGAAGGCTTTATGTGTTGTGGTCCCTGTGTATTCAGAGTCCCATGGGTGTAATGAAGGCTTTATGTGTTGTGGTCCCTGTATATTCAGAGTCCCATGGGTGTAATGAAGGCTTTATGTGTTGTGGTCCTTCTTTGAACATTAATTTGATTTCATTGAAAAGAAAAGAAAAAAAAAACTTTTGAAGGGTTTGATATCCCTTAGGCAGTCACATCAGTAAATTAGCCCCTGTAATGTTCACTTTCAATAACAGAAGGCAGTAACATCAGTAAATTAGCCCCTATGATGTTCACTTTCAATGACAGAAGGCAGTAACATCAGTCATTTCGCCCCTGTAGTGTTCATTTCAATAACAGAAGACAGTAACATCAGTCATTTAGCCCCTATAATGTTCACTTTCTTTTACAGAAGTATTGATAAACCATCATGTGAACAGCTGACCAAAAGCAGTTAACTTTTATGTTTACAACTACTTGGAAATGGATTTGATGATGACTGACCTTTAAGTTTTATCATGAACAAAGGTAAATGTCACAGATGAATCATCATACTTTGGTAGGTATTTTATATCACAATATTACATAGCATGTATTACATTCTGGCCTTTGCAGGGCATAGAACATAATTAGACACACAAAAAGAAAGATTGAGTTCTCAGCGAGCTTGATAAGGGATAGACTTGATACCTGATTTGAACTAAACCTGTTGTATTGATTGTCACCAAGATTTTGACAAAGGTATATTCCTTCCAGAATGATGGCAAATATTGGATTGTACACTTTGGAACAGCTGAAATGAAGCTTGAGATGAAGTTTGGACAGAAACGAACACACACATGTATGTGTGCATGCATGCATGCATGCGTGTGGACACACACGTACATATACAGACAGACGGACAGACAGACACGCACGCACGCACGCACGCACGCACGCACGCACGCACACACACACACACACACACACACACAGGCAGAGAGTATTTTCAAGCACATACATACACTTGCACACTGAGAGTGGTACTGCAGTCATACAGACATGCATTGTATATAAATATTGTTATTGTTTTATATAAAAAATGTTATTGTTTTATATAAAGACTTGTAAACGCTTGTATTGCCCAGTGTATACAAAACTCTTAATTGGAGAGGTGATCCAAAACTCTTGTCAGTTTCTCCCTGCAACACACTTGTGTCGTCCAGTTCACTTCGTATTTTCAGTGCCCATGTAGTGCTCCTCTCTACTTCACAAACCCAGTTTCAACCACCCCGGCCACAAAATGAGCGATGATTTCACCTTTTCGCAAGACCACGGAAGACTCAAAAAACTTCTACCAGACAGGTTCTGCTTGAGATCCAAAAACAAACAAAAAAGAAAAGAAATCCCGCGAGGTGAAGTCTGGACTGAAGAAGAGGAACATGGATGAATTGTCCATCTAAAAGGTCACAGTGACCTTGACTTCATGGGCACAAACTGTTGTTATCAAAGATATGCATTCAGCCTTGTAAAAACATAGCATCTGAACAGCTCCACGCTAAGACACATTTCTGTGAAGCACAGGTGTTTGCATAACATTTTCTATAGTTAAACATACAATCTTTATGTTATTTTCATTTTGAGAAGGTTGAATTATTGTCCAAAATACCTTAAAAACCTTTGCTGCAGATGAAGAAGAAATGGCAGCGTTAAATTACTGATAAGACTTCTGGATGATGCCTCCTACTTTGCTGCTGGTGTGCTGTTGTGTGAAATCTGCTCACAACTGTTTTTCTTTGAAATGTTTTTTCATCCACCGGGAGAAATTTGTATATGCACTCTGCAAGTACTTACAACTGATTTTGACTTTTTTTGTTTTTGTTTGTTTTGGTCACACATGTACATAACATACTGATAATTGTACTATGCTGGTACAACAAGCAGACTTACATAGTTGATAGCTGGAAGATGGAGATACTCCCACCTGTACTCCCATACCTTGCCACACATGCAGACATACACACACATTCATACACACATTCAGACATACACACACATTCATACACACAAGCAGAAATACACACACACACATACACACATGCAGACATAAACACACATTCATACACACACACACAGACATACGCACACATTCATACATACATGCTGGCTTATAAATTTTGCTCATCATGTGCCACATATATCTGCTGACTTTGTTGTGAATTTCTGAAGTGTTTACTTATTTCTAAAGAACAACAATTTGACATTTGTCATTTGTGTCTTTTAGTTCAGATTGTAATAGAATTGACCTGTCAGTTATGTATGTTGTAGGCATTGTTAGGAATGTTGACTAGGCATACAGAGATGTTTCCCATCATGTGAAATCAGCTGTCTGACAGTCCTGTTTTTTTTGGCTTTTTTTGTTTTTATTATTTTTAAAAATTGTCATGTTCCACTCTCGGTGAAACACATTCTTTTAGATTGTTGGGACTTGCACGATGTGAGACATAAACAGTACAGCAGAGCCCATGAAAACCCTGTTCAGAGATGTTCCACCTGATATGATCTTTGAGTTTTTGACAGAGATCAACATATTTCATCTGATCTAGGATTTTATGGAAGAAAGATTTTTAACGAAGTTTCTGGTACGCTTTAAAAGATGTATTTCAGAGAGATGTGTGAAAGTTTTTTTTTCTTTTTTTTTGATGACTTGTGAGTTGATTTTAACTGGTGACAGCCCTGATATAGCCCTTTGCAGTTGGCTGGCCGGCTATTAGCCATAAGCCATATTACCTTACCTTACCCTAATTTTTCTTGTTGTCAGCAACATCCAATGGATTGTATAAAGACAGAAAAGAAATAGCATGACTACCATTTCTGCAGAGTTCCTTAGTTTGTCATCATGGAGATTGTCTAGCCAACTTGCTCACAAATGAAGATGGCTTAAGGAATGAATCGTTTGTGTAACCATGAAAATTTAGATGGAATAAAACAGGATGGCTGCTCAAAAAGAAAACAAAGCAAAGAAAGATACAAACAGTTAAGAAAGCCAGTTCCAACCATTTGAAACAAGCACATTAGCCATGTGTATTTTTACATAATCTTTTTGATTTTTCTAACTCTGTTGGAACTATTTCTTTTGTTTTTTTTGTTGTTGTTGTGTTTTTTTTTTTTGCAAGAAAGTTGATCCTGCTTTTATACTGATTCTGTACTGGGGGTTTGATTATTTGGTCCTGCCTTTGTACTCTTTCTGTAATGTACTATTTCTGTAATGGTTTTTTATAATTAATCCTGCTGTGGTGGTGGTTTTTATTATATTAAATCCATGTACTTATATTGGATGTGTTGCTTTTGAGAGAGAGAGAGAGAGAGTGTGTGTGTGTGTGTGTGTGTGAGAGAGAGGGCCTCTGCTGTGTTCTTGTGCACAAGCACTGGCGCTCGTGTAAGCAGGTTTGTATTTGTGCGTGTGCATTTATAAATGTGAACTCATGTGTGTTTATGTGTTAAGTTGGTAGCTTAGCCAACATGTTCATCACTGCAGACATTTCCATGAACCAAGAGAACACGCACACACACACACACACACACACACATACACACACAGAGTAGCTTTGCTGTCTTTGGATCAAGAGAATTTGATCTTCATTTTTTGTGGACATCAGTACACCAATTTCATAATGATACTGTTGAAATGTAACTGATACCTGACATTTTGTACATGTGAAGAAAAGCTTATGAGCAGAAAGGTAGACTGGAATGGGAATGATGGAAAGAAAATAAATTGGACTACAGCATTACTGATAACAAGACAAAATGCAAACAAATACAAAACAAGGAGTACAGTTACACAGATTTTGTCAACAAAAGAGACAAGTACATTTTTGACAAAGATGTCTTCTTCAGGCGCAACAAACGACAGACAGAAATATACTCCCCTGGCAGAAGTCAGCATGAGAAAGACGATGCATGGTCATTCTCAAGGGACTACAATGAGGACAGTACCGTTGCCACCCTCTCACCTCCATTAACCCCCACCCCACCTGTCCCAAACCCTGTTCCCACACCACTGGGAGTTCTGTGTGCAGAGTCAGTGGAAGAGAGTGCTCTGCTCATGTCTCTCCTCGGGGCCTTTTGTTGCCAGTTCCATTTTGTTCAAGGAGGTGTCACAGGATTTACAGGTGGATGGATGAATAAACTAATTGGATGGATAAATAGACTTAATTCCTAAATAAAAGGATTTAAGACGAGGGTCTCGTGGACACAACTTTGTTAACCCAGGTTCACGCACGCTTTACCCCAAGGAAACAAAAATGCACAATGTATTGCCAACTTTAAATTTTAATTCCAGTCACTGCCTCTCCCTGCAATTCCAAAGAATACAGTCTTCCAAAATTGAACTACCAAAAACAATTCAAAATATACCCTCAGTATAGGTGGTTAGGATAATGAAAGCAATAAAACAATGGGATAGAGAAGAAAAACAAGAAATAGCAGATGCGGAAAAGTAGCACTGAAAAAGGAAAAATAATAAACAGTCACTTATTAAATAGAAAATTACAAGCAAAATATACAATAGGAATCAAAACACTAATTCAAGTTTCCCAATTAACATTGGAGAACAAAAGGGTGGGCACATATTTAAATCTGTTCCCCTGGCAGGATCATTACATCAAATAACCCCGTTAACAACATTTTCCATTTTACTTTTAGAAGGGGATAGTGTCAACTCCACTGTGATCAAATCCAATCGTCAAATTGAATAGCAGGGAATTACACACATCCCAGCCAACACCGGATGGGTTTGGCAAAACCACAGCTATGCCCAAGTGTGGTCAGTTCACAATTAATACTAATAGGCCCATAGCCTAACAAAACATTAATTCACCCTTGACATTTGCCATTCCAGCCAAATAGTACCCACTTTGTCAGCATTACCTCAACACCAGAATATGAACTGCTGACCCTCAGTAGAATTAATAGTTACATTAATGCTCGGAAGCATTAAGAAAAGGTCCCCACAATATCCGCAATCAATAGAACTACCTAAAGGAATGAAAATATATCAAACAAAACAAAAGAAAAATGGAATAATCATCAGAAGATCAGTCAAAACCACAACACAGCATTGGCCACGATTAGGTTACGGCCAAACTAAGAGCGCATAAAGTAATGCAAGGTCATTGTGCCCGCATTCAAAGAAATCAAACAACATATATATATACAAGCGACACATCATGTCCAAAACATGAGAATTAACTTAAGTATTGTGTCAAACTATCACACCTAACATGGTGTAATACATTATGCCGGTCAAATGGTAATGCGTCCAAATAGCCTGCACAGTAAAACCGAAAAACGCTAGTGAAATAAAAACATCATACGATCTTGCTCTCTAGGGAACAATCAATAACGAAAAGCAGGGATAGCCAATTGTCAACACCGAAGACTATCGACATCCCATAATATTTTCTCAATTAATAACATAATTATAACGCACCCCCTTTGATATCACGCCCGCCAAACTCTCTAAAAACCGTTGACTTCATTTAAAAATAACAGTCCAAACTATGAATGGTGATTGAATTAACAAATAACTGCAACTACCCAGCTAACATATTTCACTATTGTATTCCTTCAAAACACAATGAATGCCAGGCTACAACAGAATTGGGAACAACATAAGGCAAAATTCGGCGAAATGCGAAAATTTGAAGGAATGCACAATGAAAGGCAAAAACCTAATTTTATGCTTAATCCTATTTGAAAACAGCATCTAAAATTTACACCACCAGTAATTTGTTGACCCACTGTCAACCAATCTAATAATAATACACCAATTTAAGCATATTAGTCCCTAACTATAAACTCAATCAATCCGCAATCTAAACTAAATACAGTTTTTTAATATTTTGATCCAGAGAACCACGGACTAATAAAAACCCATAAATTAACGTAACCTACCAACATACAAAATAATAAATGACCAAATTCTGTATCCACCATACATACACAATCAATCCGCTCCCACAAAACTAATATGACTTCCCCAAACACAATCCTGTATTGTCACTCACATTATTAATACTTATAACGAGTTATCCTAAAACTTTGCTACTCTAAGTCTTTATAAAGTAAAACGTAGTGGCTGCCTGCCACATGGTCATTCTAAAGCCCACAAATGTGCAAAATCAAAATCCTTTTAAATCTAAACATTACACCACAATCCAGTAAAATAAAACCATGAAAACGAAACATAACACAATACAATATTAACTACATACATATTTTTCTTCAAACAAACTCAACTAACCTGATTTAGCACTAACTGCATCTGCCAAGATTCAAGTGTGATCTTCCCTCTCTTGTCCCAGCAGGAAGTGGCAGAAGAACACCAACAGACCGGAAGTGTCTAATTACTCAGACCTACTGAAAATGACTATTTAGCGCAAACTCACTAATTTTAAGACACTCATCTAATTACTAAGTCAAATAAAAAGTGTGTGTGTGCGTGGATGTGTGTGTGTTCATGTTCACATGTGTTCGTGTGTGTTGTTGTCATACTCTGGCTAAAAGACTCCAGGGATCAGTGTACTTATTGTTTTTATTGTTAAATTTTCTACTGTTATAATTATTACCAGTCAGTGACTATGTCATCTTCTGGACAGCCATTTCAAATCCTGTTTACAAATAATACCAGAACAACCAGCATGTGCATGTATTATAGCTTGACATTGAATGCTGTGTGCTTTAGGTTCAAATCCCAGCAGAACAAATGTCATCTTTTCAATTACACTCAATGGATGTAGCATCTATATGAAGAATCAGTCCTCATTTAAAACCAGTTCATTGTACAGTTCAGCCCTTGAAGTAAGCTTATGTTGTGCCTAACTGAGCCAAGACCTTACACTGTACTACTACACTGGCCGACACTTTCATAAATAAATCATTCATATGAAGGATCATTTTCATCAAGTTACAAACTTCATATTTTTTGCTGTATTGAAATGATGTGACATTGTGTTTGTCCATTTAGTTAGTCTATGTATACATGACTGTAACTTATCATATTTATCTTGAGAGTCAATAGCCTAATAACAAAGCGTTAGTATGGTCTGTGAAAAATTTTGATGCCACTATCAACCTAGTTGGGTAAATCATTATACATAATAAATGAACAAAACGGGTCCTAGAACACTGCCCTAAGGTACACCACTTGTTACATTGACTTTCAGGAGGTTTTTTTATTTAGTGATACATACATCCTTGATTTGATATTATGCAAAAATAATGAGGACTTGAACAATCACTCTTATCCTCCTCCAACATGTGACTCTGTTGGCTGACATTCACTTCGATGACAATCCTATGGCAACAGCAGTCTGATGGGAAAAAAAGTCAGAAATATATGGTGAACAAACTTCAATGGATTGACAGAGTTTTTAAACAAAACTGACTGGAAAAAAAAGGTCAATGACAATAACAGCTTATCTTGTGGCAATCAAGTGAAAAAGATTCAGAAATATATGATGAACATTGCAATGGATACTAAAAGGATTGAGGAATTTCTTTAGCAAAATTGGCTGGAGAAAAATTCTTGTTGACAACAACTTAGATGAAAACAAATGTTAGAAATAAAAATAAAAAAAAAATTGTGAAGGAAGAGAATTTTATATATATACCTTTCCGGTGCCTTTAACCAGAATTTCATTCCAGAAAAAGTGTTCCACACATTGCACTTGACAAGATTAGACCCAAACATCATGCTTTAAAGATGTGCAACAAATCTGAGACTAAGGAAAACAGGATTCCTATGCTCACTTAAAGAACCAAGTCAAACTGGCAGTGAGAAAGGCAATGAAGGCAAAAGAAAGCAAATTTGCAAGAAGAAAAAAAAAAGAGAGACCCCAGAAGTTTTTATGCTTGCGTTTCTCCCAGGACAAAACCCAAAGAGAGAATAAGTAACCCATAATGCCTGATGGTACGCTGACTCAGAATAATGAAGAAAACGCTGAGATGCCCAATATATATTTTTCAGGTGCTTTCAAAGAATACAGCAGTAAACTGCCTCACTTTTCCTAAATGCACAGATAAAGTAGTTTCTATACTGAGAAAGAAATCAATAATAACTTGTCTAAGTATTTCTCAATCATCTGCTCCATACATAATTCATCCACAAAGATGAAAGGAAGCAAAAGAGATCTGCTTACATAATTCGTCCATGAAGATGAAAGGAAGCAAAAAGGTTAACAGTTCTTTTAATACTTCTTTTTGACAAAACAATGAGAAATGGTGCAATACCTGACAGCTGGATGGTCGGAGTCGAGCCTATTTAAAACAAAAAGAAAAAAGTTACAGACCAATAAACCTCACATCAGTCGTTTGTGGACATTTGATTAAGGATAAAAAATAAATAAACATTTATATTGCAATAGCTTATTGTCCACACACACAGTTTGGGTTTACATCTGACAGATGGTGTATTACACATTACCAAGCACTATAAGACAACCAATGTAAGGCAGGCACTTAAGGTCTGACCAGTGCATTGGGCTAATGCATAGGTCAGACATTTGCTAAGTCATAGCCACGAGATCCTCTTCTTCAATTCTGTCATCTTAGTTGTTAATTCATTTATCCATTAGCAATCGTGCACAGTGTGGTCTCAAAACTTAGCAGATATGGTGTAGCATGTATGGACAAGTTCGCACGCAGCGACGCCCTCCTTGATGACATTGAAACTGAAACAAGCACAATAAATGATTTGATGGGTATGCTGAATAAAAACATTACATTCAGTGTTATACATGCATCTCCCAAAATCATTCAGCAAAGTCCAACAGGAAAGCCTTATGTAAGTTATGAGATCATAGGGTTCAGGATGTACTTTCTGACTGGCCTGATTTTTTTGTTGTTGACAGATCTCAGTATATGAGCCTTTGCAAAGCCAAACTATGACTATAATCATTACCCATGGTGTTCCTCAAGGTTAATTTAGGACTAACATTGGTTATATACATGGTAACTTGTTTTTGAACATTTTTAGTTGAGTTCACCAAAGCTTACAGTAGTATTCTTACGAGAGATGAAAGCAGATGTAAATTACAAGCTTGGAAAGACAACTTGGTTAAGTGCACTGGCAAACAAAATTCAATAGTGAAAATTGTAAAATCTTGCATATTGATCACAACATCCCAAGCTATTTATATGAAATTGATGGTTGTGACCTACAATCTACTGAAGTGGAGGAAGACTTAAGGTTCATGGTTAACAAACACCTTAAGTTCAAGCAGTGTATCACTGCTACCGTCAAAATGCCACATGAAATAGCAGGGATGATTGCACACCATACTCCGTTCAAAACCAAGGATATAATGGTTCCAGTCTCTGAATCCCTAGTAAGAGCAATTCTGGAACATGGTAATATGGTGTGGTTTCCAAAATCTGTGGAAGCATGTAATTTATACAAAATGTGTAAATATATATATATAAAACAAATTGGACTGTACAGAGATGACGGCCTCGCTGCACTGAGTGATAGCCCTAGAAACATTGAAAATAAGAAAAAAGAATTGTGCAAAATCTTCCACGACCAAAATTTAAAAATCACCACAGAAGCAAAACAAAAAGATAGTGAATTATTTAGACATCACGTTAGACCTCAACCAACATACATTTAAACCATACAAAAAACCAAATGACACACCTGTTTATGTAAATATCAAAAGTAATCACCCACCTTCCATACTCAAAAAACAATACCTAGAGGCATAAACAAGATTATCTAATCTGTCATGTAATGAAACAGTATTTAATAACACTGCAGCTGAGTACCAAGAAGCGTTACACCAAAGTGGCTACAACTATAAAGTACACTATGACCCAGGAAATGAGCAGACACAAGAAGAACAGGAAAAGGAAAATCATATGGTACAACCCCCCCCCCCCCCCCCCCCCCCGATGAAGAGTTAAAACAAACGTTGGGAAAGAATTCTTTAAAATTCTGACATCTTCTTTCCCAAAAAGAGCACAAGCTGTTTAAGATATTTAACAGGCACAACATCAAATTATCATACTCATGTATGCCGAATCTCAAAAACATCATTGATTCAACCAACAAAATGAAAAGCAGTACAGAGACAAACGAGGGTGAAGAAAGGAAATCTTGCAATTGTACCCAGAAAGAACAGTGCCCTCTAAACAATAAATGCCTCCACAGCAATATTGTATATCAAGCCACTGTAAAATCAGAGAACACTGAAGAAACATATATAGGTATCACTGAAAACCAATTTAAAAACTAGATATGCAAATCATAAACAGTCATTTAACAAAGAAAGATACAAAAATCAAACAGAATTGAGTAAATATATTTGGAAACTCAAAGATAAAAAAATAGACTACAACCATATCCTGGAAAATCTTAAAAAGAGCTGCATCATATAATAACATTTCAAAAAGATGTAATTTATGCCTAACAGAAAAATATATGATACCTATGCAAACCAAAATTAGCAACCCTAAACACTAGGATAGAAATGGTTAACAATTGCAGACACAAATGGAAGTTCCTATCAGCGAGCAGAAAAATAAAAAAAACATGAAAAAACACTGACCGCACGTGATGGCAGACAGCGAACACGTATAAAAACACTGACAACACCGACCCCCCCGACCCATACCCTGACGACTGCACCAGCAAGCGTGGTTGTTATAATGTCAAAACCACTTTAATCTGTTTACTTTAAAAAACATCAACAATAAGAGGGCATGCATTCTACGAAAAAGATAGATAAATCTTTTGCCCAAAGTAACTTACTCGCACACTTTTTTACAAAAAGGGTAATTTCATCGTCACATGAGGAACACTTAAAAATTTTTTAAAAATCGAGTAAACAAATATGAGCTTAGGCAATGTGAGCAAAGACTGGACAGTTTGTTCCATAACAGCTGAGGTGCTCATTCCGACAAGATCTCAGTTAATCTTTCTGCCTGAGAGAGAGAGAGAGAGAGAGAGAGAGAGAGAGAGAGAGAGAGAGAGAGAGAGAGAGACACACACACACACACACACACACACACACACACACACACACACACACAAATTCTTTATTTACGAGGATAATAGACAAGCACTGACGTACTTTTTTACATCCAGTCCTCGCCCTGAGTAGGGACTACAACATGCAGTGAGATGAAATAGTGTAAGAGAGCAAGTGAAAATAGAAGAGAAATGAACATTAAAAAAAACATAAACAATAATAAACAAACAAATAAAATTACATAAATAAAAATGAAAATAATAATAATGAAGGGGAAGGAGAGAGTGGGGATGGGAGGTGGGGCTGAGCTTGGGAAATATCTGGATACACACATAGGAAGAAAATCTGCCATACACAATCGTAAATGTTTTTATTTAATAAAAACTCTTTTTACACACCTGAAAAATTATCCCGAACGCTGAAAACCGGAAGTGACGTCGTTTTTTGGAACTGTATGGAGACCTGCGGGAACATAGTCTGCTGAGAAGTGCCAACAAACCAGTTGCAGCCGTCTTTTAGTCCTTACCATGGCGCATAATGATCATGCGTACACCTCGCTCAGTTCGGAAAACGTCCCAAAGAAGAAAAGGCGAACAGGGGGATACTGTTGTGTAGCTGAATGCAACAGTTCGCACAGTCGAGGCTTCAGTTTGCACGGTTTCCCGAGCGACGAGTCAATCAAGCGACAGTGGGTAAGGTTCGTCCAGACACATCGTCAAGATTTTGGGCCCAAGTTTGGGACGCCCAATGCGCATTCTTTCATTTGCGAAAAGCATTTTAAACCTGAATGTTACCCATTGAGCCAAAGTATCAAACGAAGCATGGGCATCAAAACAAATGCAGCTCTGATTCCTGGCTCGGTGCCAACCATCCACAAGCCAGTGTGTCTGACCACAGCCAACAGCATGAGCACCGAGAGCACAACCACAATTGTGACACAGGCCTCCACTCCGGCACACAGTACAACTGTCACGACATCTGTGCATTCTACAGTGTGCTCCATTTTACCAGGAGTGAGTCAGGTGCGAGGGGCCTATGCAAAAAGGAACGCCAAAGGGTAAGTGATAGTATAGTAGGCCTATTGTAATTAGTATAGAATAGTTTAGTACAAAGTGCTCGGCATGTATAGGCCGCTGGGCCTGTTGCTGTTCATTCAATCAGGAATTAGGACTAGCCTAACTTTGGGCTACACATAGCAATCTTTTCATCGCCCTTACTATCAAAGTACAACTGTTTTTTGCTGTCTATTTTCTGTGACACCCACGGGGTTGGCTATGGCTTGCATTGCTACAGTACAGACAACATAAAGTAATAAAAATAAAATTTTTGTTATTTCTTGTTTATATCTGTACTCCAAACCTCAATGTTTTAGCAGTACAGTAAGAGGATGGAGATCATGTACATGTAATGAACATGGTACAATACATTTTTTGGGCAACAATGTTCAGCGGAAATCAAATTCAGTGGCATACTCTTGTGTGTGTGTGTGTGTGTGTGTGTGTGTGTTGTGTTGTGTTGTGTGGCTGTGTATAGGTGTATCATTGTGTGGTGAGTGAGAACATGCATGTATCAGGAGCACACGCTCTTGATAAATAGTGAGGGAGGGGGTGTTTCTGGTTAGTTTCTTAAACAAGAAAAACAGGCTGAAGCATGAACGCTGGGCAGCCAAAGTTCTTGCACCCAGATTTTCTGCCACACGCCTGGTTGACGCCGGGATATATTATGAAAGGAAGCGTAGAGTACAGCCCTGTCATGTAGTCTCGGACCGAAATGGAAATCCGTAGCATCATCTTCATCATCCTCATTCTCATCGATCAGCATTAAAAAAAAATATGTCTCAATTCTGTGGCCGTTCATGCCCTGATCTCATGGTGACCTCAGTTTCGATGTCTTCTCCACGTCTGTGGCCTTGGTTTGGTTCCGTCGGGGTCACCGGTATCGGCGAGTCCATGGGGGCTGTCGTTGGACGGACGTGGTGGCGCCCTCCGGAGGGAGAGCTCAC
>JADBJO010005063.1:120000-125000 GCA_016801955.1 Conus betulinus | reverse complement strand
ACACACACACACACACACACAGGCAGTGTGTGTGTGTGTGTGTGTGTGTGTGTGTGTGTGTGTGTGTGGGGGGGTGGGGGGGGGGGGGTGGGGAACAGGCCCATGTGTGTGTGTGTGTTGTGTGTGTGTGTGTGTGTGTGTGTGTGTGTGTGCCAGAGTAAGCAGTGCAGTGTGTGTGTGTGTGTGTGTGTGTGTGTGTGTGTGTGTGTGTGTGTGTGTGTGTGTGTTGTACGGTTGTTCTTGATACTGTTCTTGTTGATATGTCACCTTCTGAAAATTAATTTACCACAAACAATGAAAGGTGCGCAAACACACACGTGGACACACACACATACACACACGTACACACGCACGCACGCACGCACGCGCGCGCGCACACACACACACACACACACACACACACACACACACACACACACTGCACTGCTTACTCTGGCACACACACACACACACACACACACACACACACACACACACACACACATGGCCTGTCCCCCCCCCCCCCCCCCCCCGCCCCCTACACACACACACACACACACACACACACAGAGTCGTGTACACTCACCACTTACACAATGATAATAATGCATCGCCACTGTTAGGTAGGTATCCAAGTCTGACCAACGCGTTGGGCTAATGCATAGGTCAGACATCTGCCAAGTCGTAGCCACGAGACCCTCTTCTTTATTTTTCTCAGTTCAGTCAATAATTCATTTATCCATCAGCTTTAATTAAATCATACGCAGCGTGGTCTCAAAACATATATGTGTTGTAGCGTACATGGACTACTCCGCACGCAGTTTTTAGCCTGCTCCACTGTTATACGGCACTGCTCAGAGCGCTACCTGACCTCTACAGTAACCCTGAACTATGACCTATTGTAGTTCCTGGGGGATTCCCCATTTAAACTCTTGCTGCCGTTATCAACATTGGTATGTATAGCTTTTCACATTTCTTGTGTGTTTTACAAGCTGTACAGACTTTGGAAAACGAATAGAATGTAGTATTCGTTTATACTTTTAATACAACAATGATCTGGCGCGCTTGTGATCAGTGACGTCATGACATTCCAGCTAGGGCGTTGTCGGCTGTCTCTGTTGCGACCGGTGGAGGAGGTAAAAACGCTAGTTGTATGAGTTCTGAAAGCGCTTCTCTGAACTTGTTCATTTCATCAGTCAAGTGATGTTTTGCACAGATTGGTAGATATACGAAGTCAGCCAGTACAATCCCACAAACTCGACAAAAGTCGCATTCACTCAAGTAGCGAGCGACACCGTCAGCACAACGAAATGAATGATCATGATCATGCATGGATGTTGATTTTGTCTTTTTGTTCATTTCTCCAGTTGTTGTTGCTGTGTAGATGTGTCCGATACAGGGTAGGACAGTAATGATCGGTTTTCGATCGGTGGTCATCTTCGGAAGAAGTGTATAGGCAGGCTTGGAACATCCTTTTTGGGGGGGGGGGGGGGGGGGGGGGGGGGGGGGGGGGGGGGGGGGGGGGGGGGGGGGGGGGGGGGGGGGGGGGGGGTGTTCTGTGTGCTATGTGTTGTCATGTCTGCTAAGCGATTCGGTGTCGTAGGCAGCATTCCTTTGGAATTATGGCTGTGTGTTTGTTTAATCATGGGAGCAAGAGTTACCCAGCTTGTATGTTATTTACAGTTTACTGTTCCCAGTCTCATTTCATATTTTTACCCCTTCCCTTTTTTTATGAGTGAGAGTGTTAGCACATCTTACCATGGCTATATTTTTCATATTTTGAATATTTGTATCTTTTCTGTTGAACCAGCATTGTACCAAAGGGGCTAGATACACTCTTTGATTGTACTCATATCTTGGATCATACCAGTTATGTAATTTTAAGAAAGGAGCCAGATTTCTTTTGAATTGCACACATACAGGTTACATTTATTCAAATTTTTCATCATCTGTCCCTTCCCCCGGTGTCATTTCTTTTTCAGTCTTCAGCCGCCCCTCCATTCCACTCATACTACTTTATTCTGTCTCTTAGCCTTCGCCCTCACTCCACTCTTTTTACATTTTACAACCCCCCCCCCCCCCCCCCCCCCCCGTGCATCCTACTTTCACAATTCATAAGTATAAATGTAGTACAGACACTTTAGTGTGGAATTTTTGACTAATTTTTTTGAACCACCACTGAGCTCAAATCATACTTCAGAGGTTTTTGTTTTTAGTTTTGTTGTTTAGGAAACCGTTTAAGATGTATTGGTATTAGCTGATTCTGAATAATGTGTGTGTGTGTGTGTGTGTGTGTGTGTGTGTGTGTGTGTGTGTGAGAGAGAGAGAGAGTGTGTGTATACGTGCAAGGGAGAGAGAGAGAGAGAGAGAGAGAGTGTGTATGTGTGTGTGTGTGTGTGTGTGTGTGTGTGTTCAGAGTTCTCCAGTTTTTTTTTCTGCCTCATCTTTTGGTGGTAGCTTTGGCTGTTTAAGGACACTGACTCTTCCTGTCTTCTTCCCAACGTATGTTGAAGTTCCCTATGGATATGTGTCTATCATTTAGAACTTTTTCTACTTAAAAAAAGTTTTTTTTTTTGTCAGTGTGGTGAACGTCTCTAGTCTTAGCTTGACTTTATTTCACTTAGTGAGCTATTCATAACAAAGACCATTTCTTCACCTTCCTTCCAGTATATAATTATTTTCCTTATGTTTTTATTGTGTGTATGTATCCATCAGAATTTTCTTGATTTAATTTACATGAAAAAGGTTTACTTTCTATTACTTATCAGAATTTAGTGAATGCCTCATAGCTTGATTATGTTGGTCTCGTTTGTAATATATTTGTATTGATGCCTTTTTTTTGCTGCTGTGCGATTTCACTTGTCTCAGTGTTAGTTTGTTTTTATTTCTTTTTTTTTTTTGTTGAAAATTTTGAAATGAGAAAAGACATTTTATTGTATAATTTTATTTTATTGGCAGTACAAATACCTTCAAATACAAATACCTTCATTTTAGTTTGATCTTTATTCTTGTCTTGTTTCTCCACATTTTCTCTCACCCCCACTTCCCACACTCCTTTCCCAGGCATCTTTCAAAGTTTCATATCATATTATGAATTTCATTACATGGTTTTTTGTTTTATTTTTGCTGTCACATCTGTGTCGTGCATTTTGATTCCCATATGCTATCACACCCAGGTTTATCCTGTTGTAGCCCCTGCACTAGTATTCTCAAAGGGAATTTCAGCCAATTTTAAGCCTCTCTGAGGCATCCCACCAGAGCAGATAATGCTCTGCGGCTGAGTCACTTTGACTGTCTTTGGTAGCGCCTTTCAGATCCAGTATAGTCATAGTATGCAAGATACCACCTGCTAAGCCTCCAACTGGTGGCATCAATAACTGAGTTGCATTACGTTTTGCTCTTGTTTCTATGGACATTTGGTATAGTGTGTCTTGCTGCCTTCCCTCCGTACCTCTACCTTTCTCTCTTTGTTATCCCACTCCCACTGCTCTAGTCATCCTTCCTACTCCTCCTGTGTGCCATTTGCATTAAAAAAAAAAAAATGACATCTACCTTAAGGAAATTGCCAGGTCATGGCTGAAACTATTCCAGTTTTGAAGCAGAATTTGTATGGTTAGGCTGTCTGCTGTTTTCAACAGAAAGTGATAAGATAATTAAGGGTAGAAAAGAAAAAGAGAAAAGAAATCAGGGGTAGGTGTAGGGAATAGGATGGGAATGGAGAGGAAAACAAGTTGATTAACCAGTAGTTCTCTCTGTTGGTCTGTCAGTCTGTCCATCTGTCTGTCTGTCTGTCTGTGTTTCTCCTCAGTATGTGAAGTCAACACAGAGCTTTGTCTGCAGCAGCAGGACGAAACAATTCTGTGACAACCCTGGAAACCTGAGCAGTACCTACAACAATCAGTGTCATCCTGCCAGTGACGCAGTGAGTTCTACCTTGGTGAGCTCGTGTTGTTGTGGTGAATGCTGCTGTCAATGTGAGCCAGAGAAGCTGCTGTTACTCTCAACCTCATCAGATGTCAGTAAAATACCAAACCATTTGTCCAATGATGGGGATTGATGGATTTCTAACAGAGTGCACCATGAAAATTTTTTTTGTGAATGTATGTTCTTTTGATTTCATGTAGTGTTTGTTGAGCACACCTTTTTGATTTCATGTAGTGTTTGTTGAGCACACAAACATGAAACGAGACTTGCTTTCCTATTTAGGTACCCCAAGAATCAGGGCACCTTCATGCTGTCTTTGACCTCACAAAGAGACCTCACCACACCCTAAATCTGGAACGGAATTACTTCCCTTGCATCATCTGCTATCATGGCTGCTTTAAGTCGCTTTTTTTTCCCTTTTGGTAGTTGAAATATAATAATAATAATAATAATGAATACTTATATAGCGCCTATCTCGGGCTGGAGACCACCCAAGCTCTAAGCGCTTTACAATCCACACTCGTTTACACAACGGGCTGCCTACCTGGGTAGTGCCGACTGAAGAGCTGCCAGATGGCGCTTCATTCAGTCGTTTCCCGTGTCATCCAGTCAATATCGTTCAATATCGTTCACTCAGTTTCCTTTACTTCCTCCATTCTTTCAATCTCTCATGCAGGGTGCATGCTGTGTGTAACGTGTCATCCATACCAGCGGCCAAACTGGCCTTCTCTTCCGAAAGTTGGTGATGGGATTTTTACGTGTGTGCAAGATGTTATGCGTGCATTCACACACGGGAACCTCGGTTTATAGTCTCATTCGAAGGACTGTATGGGAAATGGAGTCAGAACCAATGTTAACTCCGAGGGAAAAATCCTCCTGTACCGAAATTCGAACCCGTAACCTCAGGATCACGAGTCCGGCGCTCTACCAACTGAGCTATTCCGGCCCCCGGAATTCGGCCCCGGGATCTATGAAAGATCTTTAGTTGTCTGGGTTTTTTTTTTGTTTGTTTGTTTGTTTGTTTGTTAAGGATAACCAATGTTTTGTAGGCCTGCTGTGAAGCTGAGGTATGGAAGACGTTCAGGTGAAATGGTGTG
>JADBJO010005063.1:110000-112500 GCA_016801955.1 Conus betulinus | reverse complement strand
CACCGCACACAGATCAATCGGAGTATGTATTTACAGGACCATGATACAGCGAACAGGCGTTATTTGCATTTACGTTGCGAAGCCGTCATTGCTTCGTCGTGTTGATCTTTTAGTTTTTCTTTTTCTTTCTTTTTTTTTATTACATGAAAATTTCCATTAACATCAATAGTAATTCCAAGGGTATTTGAATAAAACAAATATGTTCGAGCGCATTTCTATTAAGTACAAAAGGATATTGGTATAAGTGATACTAATAGTAGTAATAGAAAAAGTAGTAGTATTAGTAGTCGTTGCAGTTGCAGTTGTTTTTTAATGCTCAGAAAATCATCTTTGTTTTCGAACAATATGAAGTTGTTCCCTGTGGAAACTTTTCTAATGTTGTTGGTGACGGAACACTCGGACAGGTATTCAACCCGCTAACACTTGCATCTTCATCGTTCTTCCCGGCATAAGTTTGATTACTTTTTGTTGACCTATGCGTCCATCTTTGTATAAATACAAGTTCTTTATGTGAAAAAAAACCCAGGTCATTCGAGCCAAACGAAAGTTTTTTTTGGTATGTGTTGTGTAGGTTGGAGTAAACCCATAGTTTATAGGAAGCAATTCCATTAACGATGGAAAATATTACGTATCAATTTTTCTGTGTCGGAAGAACGAGCGCACACTCATCACGTCCCGCATGACAATGCACGGGTGTTTACACACTCTGATGGTGTTCGCCTCGTTTACGAAAGACTGATATAAGACGATTATAGTTCGTTAACCGTTATCGGCAGTATGAATTCAACGCGAGTTTACGATGCTCGGACATTCTGTCACCAAATCTAATCCCTAGTACAGCCCTGTCATGTAGTCTCAGACCGAAATGGAAATCCGTAGCATCATCATAATCATCCTCATTCTCTCATCGATCAGCATGAAAAAAAAAAGTCTCAAATTCTGTGGCCCTTCATGCCCTGCTCTCATGGTGACCTCAGTTTCGATGTCCTCTCCACGTCTGTGGCCTTGGTTTGGTTCCGTCGGGGTCACCGGTATCGGCGAGTCCATGGGGGCTGTCGTTGGACGGACGTGGTGGCGCCCTCCGGGGGGGAGAGCTCACTCACGCCGGCTCCGCGACTAAGCAATTATTGTCGTCAGTAGGGGGCTTAGTAGGTGGTGTCCTGCGTATGTTAGATCAGAACAGGCGCGCCACTGAACACCACTGAAGTGACTCGGCAGCAGTGCAGTGTCTTCTCCGGTGGGTTGCCTCTTGACGACTTGACAGTTGCCTGTGGATTGCCGGTGCCGGTGCTGCGGCGGGGCCGACCGGGCCGTGGCTGTGGACAGGGTGTCGCAATGAGCGGCGTGGGTGCACTGCCTCTGAGGTGGCGCAGAGGTTGGGACAGCAAAAAACAAAAAAAACAAAACAAAAACAAAAACAAAAAAACAGTAAATGTTGTAGGACTTTTTCCTAAGATAGTGGAAAACATCCCTTCTTTTCTGACTCCTAGTCCCTGACAATTCAAAGATGATATCGTAATATTTGCCATGTTATCTTACAAGAAGGATTATAACTTTAAAGAAAAAAAGAAGAAAAAAAAAAAATCTAATCCCATAATAACTGGAAAGCTCCATTTTGTGTCGGGAAAGGTTTTAGAACCCTAGCGTACCGAGCAAACAATGAACAATGATTTATTCTCGTTAACTTTTTTGAGTCGTAGAGAAATACAGAAATATGTAACAAACATGAGATGGCGGGTATGCAGAGGAAGAACAAAGAAAGTGAAATTACATGAAAGAATCACAGTATATCAAATGTGCATAAAAGCATGAAAACACAATATAGGGTTGACTAGATTAGAATGAAAGTAAGCGTCCGTAGTTATGTAGATATGTGTCATATTTCCAGTCAATGCCAAACAAAGATAGTTTACAATGAGATTCATTAGACATACAAGGGCGGGGAGGGGTGGTGGTGGTGGTGGTGGAGGGGGGGGGGGGGGGGGGGGGGGGGGGAGATTATTGTATCAATTACACACATGCAGCATACAGCAAATGACACTGACAGACAACAATTTACAACGCTCGGGTGGAATTGACTAGAGACCAAATGCACTGCTGTGAATACATGTTGCAGGAGCATTATACTTTTGTGACTGTTATTGTATGAAAGAAATGAAAAGTAAGGCCAGTTTATATAAAGAGGGGGGGGGGGGGGGGGGGGGGGGGGGGGGGGGGGGGTCAATAAAGGCATAATTTGACTTGAATTTACCCGGGGTGTGATTGTATGTATTCATACACATGCGGTAAAACTAAATTGCCGATCGGGGGAAGGGGCGGCACTCCACATGCGATAGATTTATCAAGGACAGAGTTAGCTCCCATGATGAAGCCATGGTCTGTATCCACGGTTACAAACTAGGCCCCAAACGGTATGAAACTCGAAGCTGACGGTTACAAACTAGGCCCCAAACGGTATGAGACTCGAAGCTGACGGTTGCAAACTAGGCCCCAAACGGTA
>JADBJO010005063.1:82500-105000 GCA_016801955.1 Conus betulinus | reverse complement strand
ATAAAAAACAGAATCCAAAGTGGATGAATGCAAAGACAATGAAATTTGTAAAAAAAAAAAAAAAAAAAAAAAAAAAAGAAATTCTTAGTCACTAAGCAGGGGAAAGATTATCAAAATTATATTAAAGGACGTAATGCTGCTGTAACAAAAAAAAAAAAAAAAAAAAAAAGAATTTGAAAAGAAGCTATCAAAGCAATGTAAAAATAATTCAAAAGCCTTCTGGAGATGTACTATCAAAAACAAAGATGAACACAGGAGTGAACCCCTTTAGTGACTAAAGAAGGTGACACAGTAGAGACAGATAGTGTGGTAAGGCGGAAATTTTTAATACATTTTTTTTTCTAGTGTATTCACAAGGGAAGATACCAAAAATATGCCTACTCTAAGTCCAGCTTCAAAGTCAAAAGGTATAGTATTGGAAAATGTAGACATTTCTATGGATGCAAAAAAAAAGAAACTTCAATCTCTAAACCCAAATAAGGCATGTAGTACTGATGTCATTCCATCAAGAATACTAAAGGAGCTAAACGAGATGGCCTTTCCACTTTATATACTCTTTTCTAAATCTGTTTAAGAAAATTTATAATGATAGTACCTTTCAGACTGGAAAACAGCTATTCAAAAAAGGTACAAGAACAGATCCAGGAAATTACAGACCAGTGAGTTTAACATGCATTGTATGCAAAGTTTTAGAATCATTCATTAGAGAGGCTATTATTAAACATATGACAGAAAATAAATTATATGCTGAGTGTCAACATGGATTTCGTGCAAAAAGATCTTGTGTGACTCAACTTTTAGAAGTGATGGAAGACTTCACAAAGGAGATAGATTAAGGAGAGAATATAGATATATTGTATTTAGTCTTTAGAAAAGCATTCGATTCAGTACCACATGAAAGACTTTTAAAGAAATTAGAGTCTTATGGAATAGTAGGAAATGTATTTGGTTGGCTTAGAGACTTTTTATCTAAAAAGAACTGAGAAGATAAGGAATCGTAGTTCCTTCTCTCAAAATGCTGATGTTCTTAGTGGGATTCCACAAAGCAGTATTTTGGGACCAGTATTATTTACGGTGTTTATAAATGATCTCCCTGTAGAATTAAAGAGTACAAGTAAAATCTTTGCAGATGACACAAAACTTTATAACTGTCCGAAATTGCATAAGGAATTACAAAAGGATATTGAAACATTACTATAGTGGTATGATACTTGGAACCTATATTTCAATGCAGAAAAATGTAAAGTACTTCATATTGGAAAAAACAAACCCACAAAAAGGATTATATAATGAAAATTGGAGACAAGGAAATAAAAGTATCTAAATGTTAGGAAGAGAAAGACCTAGGTGTGACTTTTGACAAAAATTTGACAATCATATTGTGAATAGTATTAATAAGGCTAACAGAATGATTGGAATAATAAAAAGAACCATTACATTGATAGAAAAGGACACTTTTTTTTACAATTATATAAGACATAAGTTAGACTTGTTCTTTTATATGAAACACTGTATGGTATCCAATGCTAAAGAGACAATCAGAAGCTCTAGAACAGGTACAAAGAAGAGCAACTAAGATGATTCATGATATAAAAGATTACTCATATCAGGAAAGATTAAAATATCTACAACTTCCATCACTTAAGGCAAGAAGAATAAGAGGAGACTTGATTCAAACATATAAGATATTAATGGAATTGATGATGTTGATAAAGCATATGCTTTTTTTTGTACTCCGCAGAAAAATACTACAAGGAACAGTGAAGATAAGTAATTTGAGAAAATTTATATTTACTAACAGAGTAACCAATTTTGGAATGAATTAACAATTAACATCAAAAGTGCACCTAGTATTAATGTTTTTAAGAATCTCATAGATAAAAATGAATTAACTAAAATGAATTTGAATTTGATGGATAATTAGATCGACTGGACCAACGGACACGGAAAAAAACGAAACAAAAATAAACAAAAAAACAAAACAAAGCAAACAAACAAAAAAAAAAACCGTACAGAAGGGGCGTAAAAAGCCTAAATTGGCAAAGTTGATTTTGATACAACGCCCCTGATCCTGATTCTGATAATAGTACTTAGTGATAGCGGGGGTTCCATGTTGCAAATTAACCAGAATGTGCACCTCGTGCAATAAGCACAGTACTTGGTATATTGTTCTTTATAATGTTATAATTTGATTTCAGATTTGAAGCCACTCAAAATCTTTTTTGTTTTTGTTTTGAGAAATGAATTAAAAAAAAAAAAAAAAGATAAGCCAAAACTGCAGACGATTTTCTAGCACCAGGTGCCCGCAGTGAATATTATCAAGCAAAATGAATGTAAGCTAAAATTATTTTCTAATGTTGAAAGTTGGATAAAGATATATCTTGTATGAAAAATACATGTGTTGATCCAAAAATTTACTGGCCTTATTTTGTTTCCTTAATTTTTTCATGACTTTGTAGACCCGCAGCGGGAGATTAAAAATGGCGGCTTTCGATCGCGTGTCCATAATTTGCCATTGAAAAACTGGTCTTTAGAGGTGAATTATGGACTTACAGTCCATCAGATAGTCTTGATATGTCAGTCTATCATTTTTGTTTGTTTAGTGAAGCGTACTAATACTATTCTTTACCTTTCTTTTAAAAAGAAAATACCTATTGTGTGTATATTTAAAGTTTAATTTAAAGTGTTCCCAACACTTTGGATAGACCGTCCTTAGGACTTGTCACATAAAAGGAAAAGAAAAAACAAACAAGTACGTATTGGAAATGACGTATGAAATCATGTACGAACGATGACGTGCTTAAAGGTGTGTGTGTTTGAACGGGCGCGCGCGCTCGCCTGCGTGAGTGCCTGTACACATGCTCGCGCTAGTGTATGTGTATACGTACTTGCGCGCACACGCGTGTGTGTAATGGGAAAAATGAAACTTCAGAGTCCAATCCCATTTCATCTCGAGGAAAATGAGAGGCAGACAGAGGGAAAAGATAAACAGAAACAGAGGTAGAGAAAGGAAGTGAGAGAGTGGTACTGGTAGATCAGGAGTCCTATTCTCGGATGTGGCACATGAGAGTGTGTATGAGGGAAGAATACATATATATTCAATTATAAACAAAGCTTATTCTTATGTCTCAGATTGAAGAAATAGGGGGAGATTATAAGCATTCATATCTGCAGTGGTAGATAATTCTGCATAACTAACAGCATGTGCTTGAGTGGGTGAATGGGGAATAACAGATGCTCAAAATGAACCTTTAGCAAGCTATAGTCTTCAAGGAGAAGACAATCTCCTATGTGGGGGGTGGGGGTGGGGGGGTGGGAATTCACTAACATGTAACTCTCCTGGTCAGATACTGGTATTTCAAAACCTGATTGTTTCTTCTTCTCAGTGACTGCAGAAAGTGGTAACTCAATTCCTCAGCCTTTTCAGTTATAAAAAGAATGCTATCCCTGAAAAAGGTTGGTGAGCAATACCGTAGTATGTTTGTTGAGTTTCGAAAAAAACAACCAAAGGTGCCACCTAAGAAGCAAAAGAAAATCATGAAAGAGCATAACAAGCTACATTTTTTTGTGAAAAGTAGAAAATATAAAAAGATAACCTCATAAGACACAAGTGCTGAGGGCCAGTTGTTGGAATGAATCCGCAAGGAACTCAATATACATGTAACTCCTGGTCAGATACTGGTATTTTCAAAAACCTGATTGTTATTCTTCTCAGTGACTGCAGAAAGTGGTAACTCAATTCCTCTGCCTTTTCAGTTATAAAAAGAATGCTATCCCTGAAAAAGGTGGTGAGCAATACCGTAGTATGTTTGTTGAGTTTCAAAAAAAAAAAACCAAAGGTGCCACCTAAGAAGCAAAAGAAAATCATGAAAGAGCATAACAAGCTACATTTTTTTTGTGAAAAGTAGAAAATATAAAAAGATAACCTCATAAGACACAAGTGCTGAGGGCCAGTTGTTGGAATGAATCCGCAAGGGATTAAATTATAATAGACTAATAAATCCCAGGGATAAGTAACCAAGCACCATTCCAGCAACTTACAGAGCAGCTTGGTGTTGCAATGACTGCAAGAAATAGTCAATTATAAACAAAGCTTACTCTTATGTCTTAGATTGAAGAAATAGGGGGAGATAAGCATTCATATCTGCAGTGGTAGATAATTCTGCCAAACTAACAGTATGTGCTTGAGAGGGTGAATGGGGAATAACAAATGCTTCTGAACTCAAAATGAGCCTTCAGCAAGCTTATAGTCTCCAGGGGGAAGACAATCTCCAATGGGGAGGAAACTCACTAACATGTAACTCCTGTTCAGATACCGGTATTTCGAAAACTGACTGTTTCTCCTCAGTGACCATGGAAAGTGGCACACCAGTCTTTTTCAGGGATAGCATTCTTATATATATATATATATAGATATAGATGCCCTAGATATATATGTACATGGAGTGTGCATATGAGTAAGGTGGGATGGGGAAATTGGGGGAGGAGGGGGTGTAGAGAGAAAGGGATGGAGGAGAGGTGGTGGGTAAGGAAAAGAGCTGGAATGATTCAAACTTATCCATCAATCATCAGTCATCAATCATCTTTCTTTTTCCACCCCCATCCAGCATTATCACACCAATGCCACCCACATTATCTCACTTATGACAGTGATCATCATCCTGTAGTACTATAGATCTCATTTCCTCTATCCCCCAACTGGCATTACCATTGTTTAACCTCGCTTATGACAATGATCACCATCATTATTATTATGTTTTTTTTCTCTGTGTGTGTGTGTGTGTGTGGTTTTGTGTGTGTGTGTGTGTGTGTGTGTGTGTGTGTGTGTGTGTGTGTGTGTGTGTGTGTGATAGTGTTGATCTCGCCTAGACAATGGTCACTATTCATCAGTCATTGATCATTTCTAGTTTTCTGCTCAGTTGGCATTATCATACCAATGCTATCACGTTATTTCACTCATGACAATGATCAACATCCTACAGCATTATTTATCCCACTTATGACAATGATCATCATCATTGGTTAAAAAAAATGTATATATATATATATATATATATATATATATATATATATATATATATATAAATATTAAAAATACTGCTAAAAACGCCTAATAAAATCTTAAGGTGCTCAACCCCTTGGGGAGCAACATCTGTTAAAAATAGTATGATAAAAGGAAGTTTTAAAAATCAACAGATCTGTTTCGAGCCAGACGAGAGCGCTAGTCTGTTGATTTTTAAAAACTTCCTTTTATCATACTATTTTTAACAAATATATATATATATATATATATATATATATATGTAAAATTAAGGTTAAAAAGCCACTCAGAATGTTAAATGCTATATATATATATATCTATATCTATCTATCTATGTATCTATCTATCTATCTATCTATCTATATATATATATATATATATATATATATATATATATATGTAGTGTGTGTCACTGTGTGTGCGTGTGTGAAAAACTCCCCACAATTAGTCTTATTATGACCATAATTCACCCATAATACCCCTCCCCTCTCTTCCCCGCTCCCCACCCCCCCCTTTTCTTCCACCAATTACACTATTTGCATGAATTTCACCCATAACACCTAAAAAGTAATCTAAAAAATTTATGACGGATATGAACGCTCTCTCTCCCCCTCCCCCTTTACCCTCTTCCACCCCCCTCCATATTTTGTCCACCCCCCACCTTTTTTTTTTCCCTCCTAAGGATATCTTATCACCCATTGATCATTTCCATTCTCTTCCCATCATTACTACCATTACCCACATCCCACATGCAACTACCCACACATAACTACTATCATCACCATCACCACCCATTAAAATTGTTCATTTATTTATTTATTCATTTATATCTTTTATATTCTTTATTCTTCATTTACTTATTTCATTTCATTTCATTTATTTATTTGTTTGTTCATTTATTCATTATGATTTTTATTTATTTAAATTTTTTAAATTACTTTTTTGGTGTTATAGGTGAAATTGAATGACTGTACAGCACACAACTTCCCTTTTTGCTGGTGACCATCTTGGAAACTGCTCAAATACTCCAATTTTCCTTTTTTTTTTTTTTTTTAATTTTTTTTTTTATAAATAGACCTGTATCAGGTTATGTTCAGGGCATGATATTGTCTTTCTCAGCCAGATATGGGAAAGCTTATACCTCTGTGCCCACACATAGGGATAGGATACACATGTACATAGGCTACAGGCAGGAGGGATGGGAACCTCCTGCACACAATGTGACTGGAAAAGTAAACAGTGCTGTTGGATGGTGTTTTGTCGTACGTGAAATAAAGTGTTGGCATGACTACGGTCATGCTGGTTGAGAAGAATGGAAATGATCAATGAGAAACGGGGTGTCATGTCTTAGGGGGAAGGACAAAAAATTCAACAAAAGGGGGAAAAAACATGTAAACAGTATTGTGGATGAATGATCATCATAATGAGACTAATTGTGAGAAGTGAGATGCTGTTGGTATTAGGATAATAGTATGATAATACTATTTGGGAATGAATGAATGGAAATGATCAATGGGAAAAGTGTTGACATGCCAACAACAACAACAACAACACACACACACACACACATGCACACACCCACACACACATATACACAATACATACATACACGCTTGTAAACACACACATGCGCTTTAAAAAAAAAAAGAAAAAAAGGGGGGGAAGGGGGGGGGGGGGGTATACCCATTAAGCAGAACTAATGGGTAGTGGTCATAATGATAACAGTTATATGTGGGGATGTTTTTGTGCTGATAATGATGGTTGGAAAGATGGATTTGGTAGAAGGAGAAGAAAAAAACAAAGGGGAAGTAAAGAAGAAAGGAGGCACGGGGGTGGGGTGGGGGTGGGGGGCAGAGCAGAGATGTGGAAGAGAGGGAAGGAGAGGAGAGGAGGGAAAGCTCATCTCTGCATATACATACGTGTGTGCATAAGGGGGGGAGGGGGAGGGGGGGAGGGAGTGGAGGAGGAGGAAAAACTGATACCAACAGTATTATTGGAAAAGCCAACAGTATTACTGGATGATGATCATTGTAATGATAATAGTTGTATGTGGGGATGTTTTTGTACTGATACTGATGATAATGGTTGGAACGGGAGATTGGTGGGGGGGGGGGAGGAACCGGGGGGGGGGGGGGGGGGGGGGGGGGGGGGGGGAAGGGAGGGGAAGGGGGGGGGGGGGGAAGGGAGGAAAGAGAAAAAGAGATTAGCTACCGGCACAGATACAGATATAGATACAGACATACAGTTTACAGGACAAAACACAATGCATTTCGACCTCTTGGGCCTTCTTCAGGGAAAAACAATTAGGAAAGTGAAAACGAAGAATAAGCAACAACTTATCTTCAAAAAACGTGACGCGAAATACAAAATAACACAGGGTAGTAGTCGGTACAAATCAAAGTTCGTTTCAAAAGGAAGTGACTGAGGGCGGAATAGTGTCTCAAAGGAATCTTTTCAGCACAGAGTTAAGTTCGATGAGTAATCATAGGCCTACTAAAAGAAGTAGAGAAACAGACTGAAATGTAACTGGAAAAACAAACAACAAAAGCACAAAAAACAATACTCCCAGACCACAGTCAGCATGGACATGACGAAGGGTGGTGATGGGGGGGGGGGGGGGGGGGGGGCGAGGGGAAGTGACCGATAGGCAGACACCCTAACATCCGAAAGGACGACAACAACACACAAAGCTGAGGAAAAAAGACCCAGTGCAAACGAAAATGAGAGAGAGAGAGAGAGAGAGAGAGAGAGAGAGAGAGAGAGAGAGAGAGAGAGAGAGAGAGAGAGAGAGAGAGAGAGATTGATTGATTTTTTCAATGCGCAAGGATGAAGATTGGAGACGGAGAGAGAGAGAGAGAGAGAGAGAGAGAGAGAGAGAGAGAGAGAGAGATTGACTGATTGATTGACTGATCTTTAACACGCATGGATGAAGATATTAGGCCAAAGCCTAGTCTTACAATCTGTCGTTGTCATGCATACATTGTTTCCAGACATATCATCCATACTGACAATTCAACATAGCAACACTGCAATCTAACTGAACAGTGACAAGCAGACTATTGATAGGTAGGGGGAGGAGAAGAGGGATGGTAGACAGAGTAGGAGTGGGGATGAGTGATTTAATGGTGTATGTTACATGTTTAGATGGCGTAATCAAAGTATGGTTTACTGAAGACTTTGCGAATGGAGAGAAAGAGAGAGAGCGAGAGAGAGAGAGGGGGGGGGGGGGGGGACACAGACACATGCGCGGCGTACACACACACACACACACACACACACACACACACACACACACACATGCACAGAGCACGCACGCACGCACTCACGCACGCGCGCGCGCGCGCACACACACACACACTTGAATTCAATCCTTTCATCCGTTTTGGGTATAGAGGATAACAAATAGGCCTAATCAAACCAATGCAGTAACAGCATAACATTTTCTTTTTGTGTGTATCATAAACATCACAGTGTCCCGGTAAAGACACACAACATTTCTTTGTGTACGTGAAATACACAAAATACAGGTTCAAAAGTGATAATATTTTTTAGATGCAAAGAGGGGAAAAATTAAACAATTTTACTTGTTTTCAGAAATGTTGCAGTTTTTAATACAACTTGTAGAGAAGTGATATGCTGCTTCCTATTGCTGTTGATAAGAAGATCATTACTGTTTTCGTAATACATCGTCTTTGGGGCACACCGTTACGAAATGACATTAATCACCAACGATGTTCATACCACAGTGGTTACATAACCGCTCGTGTCTTTCAGCTCTTTATTTTCTTTGTCTAAATAGGGAATTAGTGATTGCAGCTTCCACCGTTTATAGGTTTGAACACACACACACACACACACACACACACACACACACACACACACACACACTGGATGGTCAGGCAGATGGATCATTCTCAAAGGAATGTACAGAGACCAGACAGATGAATTGCTGCGAGGTATTCTGGTACAGTCAGTTAGTGTAAGTGGCGATACTCCGTATGCCACAAATAGGTTGACCTTTTTCTAGGTCAGGCAAACAAATCTGCATTCTTTACCACTCGGTGAACAAACACCGCTGCATTGTAATAGAAGACCCATGGTATGATTGATTTCTCAGGAATGGCGAACACTCCCATACTTCTATTCTAGGGGATGGGGTGGGGTGGGGAGGGCTGGGGGGATGAGTATCCGTTTCAGTAGGGTGTTGCTGCGCACACAGCCATACTTCTTTGCTAGCATTGCATCCAATAAAGCATGGGTGTACCCACATCTGGATCGTATAGCAAGGCTTAAACGTCGTTTTGCTTGCTTATTTCTTCTTATGTTAATGTAAACGACTCTTTTTGGGACAGAAGATGGGCCTAAGTGTAACAATAACAGTTATTAAATTACTCGGCCAGGAAGAACAATATTTGCAAATTCTTCGAATGCACAGTCATGCTAGGCGCTCAGAAGAGGTTAAGGACAGAGTTCGCTCCCATGGTAAGGGATCGGTTTATAACATTTTATTTCTTCTTACTGGGTGTTTTTTTTTTTATTTCTTAAACTTTACAAACTGCACAAACAGTGTACAGTGGTGGATTAACACACGTAATCACAGTTTATACCCTCATACTTACGCAGTACAAAAAGAAGAGAATAAAGAGAAATCAAAGTTTAGGTTTACTGCAGCGGAGAGATGGTATTCCTTTTAGAGCGACACCTGCCGCAGCCTTCAGTCATGATCAGTGAACTGGCCCGACAATGACCTGCTAGAGCTTCAACTGGGTTGTTTCCCTTTCTGCTCCGCAACACTTGTTCTTCTTCTTATTGCATTGTTTCAGTGCCAGGCAAGGGCAGGTGGTTTTGATGTATTTTGTTTGTTTGGTTTTTTTGTTTTTTGGGATAAATTGTGTGCTATGTGGGTATAATTAGAGCCATCTTGAACACAGAAACAATACGGCAGGCAGAAGAGAGATCGATACACAAAAGATGTGTATGTGAGAGAAGCTGGTGCACTTGCGGAGAGGATTGTTCTTAAGTCTTCTTTATAAAGTTGAATGTGCCTGAGAAAAGTATGAAATACAAAAACAAGTGAGTTAATGTTGAAGTGCGGTAAAGGATGGAAAAAAAAAAAAACAAAAAAAAACAGCCACAACAACAACAACAACAACAACAACAAGAAGCCGGGTGTACCAACCTAATATGTTGTTTTGACATCTGTGAACTCTTGATTCAGCCCTCGGCAACAAGATTGAAATCATTGTTAAAAACAAACCACCCACAGAGATATGCACACGTGGCATGCCTTCAGTTCCACCCTCCGTCCCCAATCTCTCTTATCCTCTCTTCCGCTGTCTCACACCAATCCTTCCGCTGCCCGTCTTCAGATCGCATACAATCACACAAGCACACGCAGGCACACACACACACACACGCGCGAGCCCTTGCACACTCAACCGCACACAGACAGACAGGAAGATAGACAGACAGACCGACCGACCGACAGACACACATACAAACGTCTTCACGCACGAGAAAATGCAAACGCGTATCTGTGGGAGCACACTTCATTAACCAATAATTATTTCCCCAGGAGAAAGTCTGTCATCTTTTCACAAAACTGTCACCCCTCAGGAGCACAACTCTGTCGCTTAGATCAAATGACATTCCCTCTGGTTTCAAGCCACGGATCACAAGCACTCACGCGTGTGTCATGATGTCTGCGCTGTCACGTCAACTTGAGGCTTCTTTTTCTTCCACTTTCATGACTGAAGATGATGACACTGATCTGACTTAGACACTCACGTGTAGGCATGTCCTGCCTGTGTGCAGAGCCAAAGGTCACCTGTGTGCAGAGCCAAAGGTCAGCTGGCACAAATGGATGTGAACCAGTGGCCAGAAAGTGTCCTGCTGCTAGAGATGAAGAAGCAGATGGACCTGCTGCTAACCGGCCAGAGGGAACAGGACAAGGTTCTGGCAGGGTTGAAGCAGGAACTGGCAGAGGTGAAGGCCATGCTGGCTGAACAGGGAAGCGGCGGCGTCCTGTATCAGTTCCTGGGGTCTCTCGGGGGCACCTGCAGATATGTGGCGGTGAGATTTTGCATGAACAATTTGTTTAGTAATGAGGGTGTGTCTCTCTTTAGGTCCTCCTCATTATTGAACAAAGTGGTTCTGCTTGAAGTTAAACGTGCATACCTTACAACTCGAAACAACATCACTCTCTCCCTGCTACTTTCCACTTTATATACATGTAGGCTATAGATATTCAAACAAAGCTTGCTCTTATGCCTTAGTCTGAAAAATTAGGGGGGAAAGATAAGCATTCATATCTGCAGTGGTAGATAATGTTGTCTAACTAACAGCATGTGCTTTAATGGTTGAATAGCACATAATAATAATTGCTCCTCCAAATGAGTCTTCTGCAAGCTTACAGACTGCAAGGGGGGAAACCGTTTCAAACTCACTAAAATACCATATTCGTGTTATTGCATAACTCCACTGGGTTTTTCCCATTGACCTCGGCTATTCCAAATAGTTGCGTTTTACGTCCTCATTGCAAAACTTTTCAGGGAAATGTCTCTCGTTCACGGTTGTTTCGGCTACTCAGTTACAGTTAAGGGTGAGATTTACGTCCTATCGGGCTGAGGCGTTTAAGGACAAGGTTTCTTCAGACTTTAGTCTGTGTACATCAGCTACGCTCCCTTTTTAGATTTTAAGTCGACTGCTATCCCAGGAAAAAGGCTGGTGTGCAATACTATATTATGATTTGTTGAATTGAATAAAAAAAATCAGCCAAAGGTTCCACCTAAGAAGCAAATAGAATTATGTAACAACAAAATAAGCTACATTTTCTTGTGAAAGTAAAGAATGTAAAAGATAACATTGTTAAGACACAAGGCCGAGGGCCAGTTCTTGCATTGAATCCGCAAGGGACTTAACTACAATAAACTAGGGAATTCCAAGGATAAGCAACTAAACACCTTTCCAGCAACTTTCAGAGCAGCTTGGTTTTGCAATGTCTGCAAGAAATTGATTGAATATATATATATATATATATATATGTGTGTGTGTGTGTGTGTGTGTGTGTGTGTGTGTGTGTGTGTGTGTGTGTGTGTGAGAGAGAGAGAGAGAGAGAGAGAGAGAGCTGAAGTTGTGTGTGGGGTAGCGTGAAGATGACGGAAGGAGGGATGTGTTTCAGATGGCAGCAACCACATGATTGTCCACATCACATCGCCCACGACAAAGGCTGGCGATGGCAACGTTCACCCGGCACCCGATGCAGACGACAGCTGCAAAGCTTCCGCTTCGCCAAGGGATTCCGCAGCCACCAAGGCTGAAAAGGTTCCGCCAGAGGCCCCCCAGGACCGCCAGGGAGGACGCTGGTTCACCCACGGATGAGGAGGGTCTGGGTAGTTATGGTGACCGCTTTCATAGTGTCCATCATGAAAACGTACACTGCAGACATTCCGGACAGGACCATGTCAGCGCTGTATGTGACCATCAACAGGACCAGGACTGTCCAGCTGAACAGCGGGTCACTTTATGTCATCAAGACGTTATTGGGCGCCATGTGAATGGTCTGAACGCTATTGTAAACAACGATGGTAATTTACGTTATCAAGCTGATGCTGCTATTGTTACTCGGCGCCATGCGAATGCTCAGATCAGTATTGTAAACCACGACGGTGGAACTGAAGGGTATGTCAGTAAAGGGATGAAGGCGTTTGATAAAGATAATGAATGTCAGGCTGGTCAGTGTGACCCGGCCCCTGATGAAGATAATGAATATCATGCTGGTCAGTGTGACCCGGCCCCTGATGAAGATAATGAATATCATGTTGGTCAGTGTGACCCAGCCCCTGATGAAGATAATGAATATCATGCTGGTCAGTGTGACCCGGCCCCTGATGAAGATAATGAATGAATATCATGTTGGTCAGTGTGACCCAGCCCCTGATGAAGATAATGAATATCATGCTGGTCAGTGTGACCCGGCCCCTGATGAAGATAATGAATATCATGTTGGTCAGTGTGACCCGGCCCCTGGTGTTGATAATGAGCGCCATGATCTAGGTGGGAAGAGTCCAGGGCCAGTTTGTGGTCCTGATCGTGGTGTCACTCGCCACAAGCCAGATGTATTTAAAAATCGATGATGGGGGAACGGTAGTTGGTTTATCAGGACCCTGCGGCTCCGATTCCACTGGAATGGCTTTGGCTTTGTCTGCACCCACGCAGTCCATTGTTTCAGAGGGCATTGCTAGGGATCAACGTGATGATGGCTCGGTCAGGCATTTACAGGATGCCGTTGTAGAGACTGAAGGCGTCAGTTGTGTCTGACAGCCCTCAGTCTCCGCTGGGACCACGGCACTGAAGGGAGTCCCGTGGCATCCGCTGACCTCCAGACTAACAGAGCTTGGGAAGTCAGCCTTGGGCCACAAACCTTGGCCAGTTCGGATAAATGTTCGGGGAGGGAAACCTGGACCGATTCCAGCGGGACTAGTAACGGCAGGGAACGCCTTATGAAGCTTCGGCTGTCCTCTTTACCTCACAGCGTGCTGGCTAGCCTTGGCTTTCACTGGCCTGCAGGTGTGGGTGCCACCTCCCCGCACGTTGCAGACAATGGGGAGAGATCACAGCGTGAAGGCTCGTTACCCTCCAGTGTCACCGGTGGCACGGGGGACAATAACATACGGTCTGGTCGGGGAATTCAGGGGATGAAATGTCCCCTTCCTCCTTTATCTTACATCCAGGAGCCTGGGAAAAGTGTCCACGACTTTCCTTGTCCCGAACACAACTCTAGAGATGGGGTCATAGATATGGAAAAAAGGCTCTCTGCCGTGTGGCCTGGTTCTGCAGGTGCTGGAAAGGGCAAGGAGAGTCCCCGGGGCCCCGCTCAGCCCTAATGATTCCTCCTGACGTGAGGTTTTCTGAACGCCTTGTGGTGGCCACTGTGGCGGAGCCTGGCCAGGACGCTGGTGATGGTGGGCTGGCAGATGAAGCGTTTTTGTCTGTCAGCTCTCCTGGCGATCTGTAGATAGCTAACTGCCAGCCCAGGCACTAAGGGGCCACAAGAGGTTAGTGGAGAGGTTGCACAGCAGTTTATTTTGTAGCAGTTGTTAATTTTTTAAAATTGAAATTTCCACTTTAACCTTTTTTTTTACACCTGTCAAACAGTGCAGACGTCTGTCTCTCTCTCTCTCTCTCTCTCTCTCTCTCTCTCTCTCTCTCTCTCTCTCTCTCTCTCTCTCTCTCTCTCTCTCTCTCTCTCTCTCTCTCGTTGTGTATCTTTTATGTATGATCTTTTAGTACCTTTCATGCATTATCTTTAGGTTACCCCTGTTTTGATAGATGTGTATATAGTATTGCTATGTAAGTTCTGTGTAAGATCTTTAAATTAGCTTTGTGAAATTATGATTTTTTGTTTGTTTGACCATTTACAATCGTGACTCGAAGTTTAAAGTTGAAAAAGAAAATCAAATTATAACACGCCTGTACTTTAACGAGAGCTAAGTGCTATGAACATTAATGTTTCAGGCGCATTTTATACTAGCATGATCATGTACTTGATCATGTCGATGTAAATTCAATCTTCCACAAATGAAATGGGATCACATCGTTTTGTCTGTGTCATCTTTTTGTCAAGAGTTTTCCAAACTGGTAATAAAACAGATATGACCATCATAAAATCCTAAAAATATTGACGTGATATTTTTTATTTCGAATATTAACTTGATTTAAAAAACGAAAAGGCGAACACACTGATTGTCCTTAAGGCCCTATGACAGAGGATGTGAAAAAAAAAAAACACAACAACCCGGGACCAATTTTTCCTGTCAAATGTTGCTTATAAGATCGTACCAACATGCATAGCAAAGAGAATGAACATAGCACCGCCAAAGGTAATCGATAAAGATCAGATGGGGCATATGGCAAAAGGTACATTGGAAAGAATGTTGGGATGTTGCATGGTTTATATACACTGGCGGTAACAATAGCAATGTAACAGGATGATTAGTTTCACTCGCTGTTAAGAAAACTATTGTTTCGGTAATCTGGAACTGTATGAAACAGTTTTTTTTTGAGTATGTAGTTTTTGTTTATGGATATATATGTTCTACAGCAATATATAGATAGATTATACACCAATGTCGTAAACTGCTGAAGAAAAAAGTTTTAGATGCAGTTTGGAGAGAAATAGGCCAACAGATACACAGACACAGATACAGACAGACAGACTGACTGACTGACAGACAGACAGACACACATGTATATATATACAGACAGACAGACAGACAGACAGACAGACAGACAGACAGACACACACACACACACACCACACACACACACACACACACACACACACACACACACGCACGCACGCACGCACGCACGCACGCACACACACTTTTTAAAGCATAGTGCTGTACATATGCAACGCCAGCGAGGACACTGCTGACAATTTCATACTGGTGCACGTTTGTATACTTGAAGAGAAAAGATCGTATCATTGTCAGTACAAGTCCCATATTCGCGGGGTGATCCAAAATTCTTGTCAGTTTCTCGACAGTCCATGTTTTAAATCCAGTTCACTTCATACTTCCAGTCTCCACAAAAGTACCCCCCTTTGCTTTCTACGTCCAGTTTTAACCGCCTCGACTGCCTTCAGAAACTGCTTCCGATCTAGTTGCAATGTGAGGCGACTGCCGACGGAAATCTAAACAAATATGGGGAAAAAAATTATGGATGAGGCTCCGCCGAAAAACGTAGACAAACGAATCACAAGATAAAACACTTTTTTCTGTTTTGTCTTGTAATTCGTTTGTTACGTTTTTTTTCGGTGGAGCCTCATCCATAATTTTTTTTCCTTATCAACAATTTTTCAAATTTGCTTTAGATATGATACACGGACTGGGTAACCTCTGGCAAAACACAGTTCCATTACAACTTTTCTTTGTAGACTGTTCAGGCCCAATACGTACCACTGAACCTCGTGAGATAAACAAATGGGAGATAACTCTCTTCCGGTTCTGATTTCCGGGCAGCAGTACTAGTCTAAAATGCGTTTGACATCTGCTGTAAGACGAGGGAGAAATGGGAGCAAATAAATGACAAGACTTCTGGATCACTGTTCGTTTTTTGCTGCTGTTAACTGTCATGGCGTGTAAATACTGCTGTGTGTAGAGAGTGAAATCAGATCACAGACGCACACACACATTTTACATACATATACAGACGACAGACTGACAGACAGACAGACAGACACAACACACACACACACACACACACACACACACACACACACACACACACACACACACACACACACACACACACAGACACACGCACATTGTCATGTGATTGTTCAGTTCGGACTGTAATTCAACTGACCTACCAGTCATGAAGTTGATAGATATTGTAAAAGATGACGACGTGTTGACTGGACGTCATGAAGTTGATAGACATGGTAAAGATGATAACATGTAGACTGAACATCAAAGGAGTTGTCAACAGTGTGAAAGATCATAAGTGCTGCAACAGAAGTTGGAGTAAAAAAAGAATCCAGTCGCATGTGAGGGAAAAAAAAAAAAGGAAATATCAAGCCTGAAATGGACTGAAAATTTTCAGTTTCTTTTTACATGAGAGTTGTAAAGAAAGGAAGGGACTAAACCAGTGAACAGTTCATATGATAGTGGAAGTTTAGACAGAGAGAAGGGGAGGGGGGGTGGGGGAAAAAAGTTTAACCGATTTAGATAGTCATTTTAGCGTTTTTTTTTTTTTACATGAACTTATGTAGCTGGTGTTGGGATTTTTAAAAAATGCATGCTTGCCTTTGTTTTCTTACTGCTTCTGTGGTGGAATTGTAATAGTGGATATTAAATAGGTGCGCTGAGATTTCTTGTGTCGCGTGTGTGTGTGTCCTTCATTTAACGTCTATCCACTATTCGTGATATTAGACAAGTGTCGCGTGTATGTGTGTGTGTGTGTGTGCGTGCGTACGTGCGTGCGTGCGTGTGTGCGTGTGTGTGTGTGTGTGTGTGTGTGTGTGTGTGTGTGTGTGTGTGTGTGTGTGTGTGAGAGAGAGAGAGAGAGAGAGAGAGAGAGAGAGAACGTTCATACATGTGAGTGCATTGGTGTTAAATACATTCATATGCACGGACGTGCAGGGTGATCATTGTGTCAATATCGTTATATAAACTACCAAAAGAATGACACTGAATCAAAACACACCCCCCCCCTCCCCTCAAAAGACGAAAGAAATGCCTTTAAACTGTTTTTGTGTCTTTCCCCTCTCGTTTCTTCCTTTCTTCCATCCGGTTTTCTTTCTTTCTTTCTTTTTCCTATTTATTTATTCCTTTATTTATTGATATATTATCATCATTTTTGCCGTCATATCCTTTGTGCCACTTCAGTGTCAATATTCCCACGTTGTTCCGGTTCCCCCGTCCACAGCCACACTGAGGTTTGTCCAGTAGCGGTCCCTGCACCGGCAACCCAAAGAGAGCCATTAAAGTCAAGACGTGATGAGGTCTGCCGCCAGAGGACACACCGCCCTGCTGGTGAGTCAAGGCAGTGGTGTTCGGTGGGACCCATGTGGATCCAACACGAGCAGGACATCATCTAGTATCCCCCTACCGATGACAAGAATTGCTTAATCGCAGAGCCAGCGTCAGTGAGGGTCTACCTCCGGAGTGCGTCAACATGTCCGCCCAACGACAGGCCCCATGAACTTGCTGATACTGACGACCTCCACCTGAACTGTGCCACCATGTCCGCCCAACGACAGGCCCCATGAACTTGATTTATGATGACTGGCGAGGATGAGGGGAATCAAAAGTATGACTGAGATATATAACTTCGAAACCGCACGACAGAGGGTACATTATGCTTTCCTACATAATGTACCAATCAGGCTCGGGTGATACCGTTACCTGCAGTGTTGGTCAAGATAATACTGAGAGGTGGATATATGGCACCACAATTCATTGTCTGATTCCAGCCTGTTCGTTCAGACACGATCTAGACCCACTCTGAGAACGAGCCAAAAAGAAAAACCTTTCTCTGAAAGTGTGTCCATGCTTGTTGTCATGTTACACGAACGACAAAAGCAGAAAAACACCACCAGCAACCAAAGTCTGCAGTCCACAATGATGCTGGTTGAGCTGATAAGGAGAAAATACGTGTATGTCACCAGCCGCCGTGGCAAAGTGGTTAGCATCGCGGACGCCCGGCTGGAGGTCGTGGCTTCGATTGCCATCAGAGCCATGTGGGATTTTATTGCCTTGACCGGGTCCAGGCCTGAGCTGAGAGTTTGCTACGGGCTCAGTTGGAAAGACTGGGACCACACAGTCGAGTTTCCTCCACTTAATGGATGCGTCTCTGAGAGGGTTGTTCTAATTTCCTGACCAACACACTCTCAGGCCTGGTTGACGCCGGGATGTATTATGAGAGTTAGCGTAGAGTACAGCCCTGTCATGCAGTCTCAAATCGTAATGGAAATACGTAGCATCATCTTCTTTATATTCATTCTCATCGATCAAAAAAAAAAAAAAAAAAAAAAAAAAAAAAAAAAAAAAAAAAAAAAAAAAAAAAAAGACTCAGACTCAAATTCTGTGGCTCTTCATGTCCTGTTCTCATGGTGACCTCAGTTTCGATGTCCTCTCTACGTCTGTGGTCTTGGTTTGGTTCCGTCGGGGTCAACGGTATCGGCGAGTTCACCCTGTGGATTGCTGCTGCCTGGGCTGCGGTGGGCCGGGTTGTGCTGTGGCTGTGGATGTCGGAATAAGCAGCGTGGGTGCAATGCCACTAAGGTGGCACAGAAGATGGGTGAGCAAAAAAAAAAAAAAAAAAAAAAAAAAAAAAAAAAAAAAACAAACAAACAAAAAAAAAAAAAACAGGTGCACACGTCATGGACCCTGCAGTATGGTTGTTTTACGTTGGGAGTCTCAGGTCAACCACTGGCGGAAATGGCGAGGACATTATGACCACCTGTAATCACGACAGGTCTTCTACATCTTGAAGCGACTATGGAAATGAGCCGACCTCTCCACACTTCATTGAGAGGCTTCAGCTGTTCAATAGCAGTGTGAAGTCTGTTCTTCTTCAGGGCTTTGAGAGGTGAAAATGTCGATGTTCGTACCTCACACAAAGCTCAGACCTTCATCAACAGGTGTCTGAGAACCGTCCTAAAAAATCAGGCACCTCTAGAACATCTCAACCGAAACCTCTGGCGGACAATGCAACCGGAACCCATTGTGCAGCAGAAAACCAGCAGGAAGTGAAGATGGATTGGTCACGTGATGCGGAAGTCTGCTGCCAACATCACACGCCGATCCCCAGGGAAAGTGGAGAGCATGGGGAACAATCTGGGGACACTAGAAAAAGCTCGCGCAGAATCGGGTCAGATGAGATCTGCTGTGGATGCTCTCTGTTCCGCCAGGAATCTCACGTGGAAGTCGACAGACTCGTTACAAACTATCTCTCAGATACTCAGAAGATTTGAAAAAACAACAACAATCCCCCCCCCCCCCCCCCCCCCCCCCCCCCCCCCCCCAACAGAACAAGAATCTTCAACGTTTTGGTCATAGAATCTTCAACGTTTCGTTTATAGAATCTTCAACGTTTTGGTCATAGACCGTCTTCGGGACTGATGACATAAATGACAAATAAATACGTATACGCAGCATACACGTAAATGGACGAATGCGTGTTTAAACGTGTGTGTGTGTGTGTGTGTGTGTGTGTGTGTGTGTGTGTGTGTGTGTGTGTGTGTGTGTCAGTGTGAGTGTGAGTGTGTGTGTGTGTGTGTGAGTGTGAGTGTGTGTGTGTGTGTGTGTGTGAGTGTGAGTGTGAGTGTGTGTGTGTGTGTGTGTGTGTGTGTGTGTGTGTGTGTGTGTGTGTGTGTAACGGGGGAAAAGAAGACAGAGAGGGCAGATGGAGGGAAAAGGCAAACTGCGATAGAGATAGAGAAAAAGAAAGGGAGAGTGGTAGTGGAAGAGGGATGCTTGGAAGGGGGCGCTTCAAGGTGTGTATGGGGAAAAAAACCCGCTGGAGTGAGGAGTGTGTGTGGGGGGATGGGGGTTGGGTCGAAACTTCTATAAAAAAAAAAAAAGGGTGTATATGGATTGTCCACTTGCGCATGTGCATACAAGTATGCATACCTGGATGGTGGAGATGGTGTTTGGGGTGTATATATTATACTCTACATGTCACATTCTAAATATGCTCTATACGTACGTGGGGTGTGAATGTAAAGATGGTAGAATGGGGAAATTGGGGGAGGGGTGTGTAGAGAGAAAAGGGATGGACGGGAGGTTGGGGGCAAGGAGAGCAAGGGCGAAGAGCTGGAATGATTCAAACAAAAAAAGTCCGATGTGGGAGTTGAGTCCATCAGGGATTGTCCCAGCTGAACACGGGGACCACACGTCCTGGTTGACAGCAAAGTGAAATAAGAATTTTGTACGAAGAAGAAGAAAACTCAAGTTGAAATCC
This sequence comes from Conus betulinus, assembly GCA_016801955.1. Lineage (NCBI taxonomy): Eukaryota > Metazoa > Mollusca > Gastropoda > Neogastropoda > Conidae > Conus > Conus betulinus. The sequence goes on along the minus strand of JADBJO010005063.1, from coordinate 84,488 downwards.
AGCACGAACTGTGTCTGAAATCGAAGAGACCAGTTGAAAAGGAGTGAAGTCATCATCCACGTCTGGGATCAAATGAGAAGAAAATATTGGATTCCTTAAAAACCATCTATGAACACTGCGCTCAAGGTTGACGATGGAACATTGATAGTGAATGTTTGACAGTGAGTGGCTCATGACGTGGAATGCATGAGACTGACAGAGCTCCTTGATGATTTAGCAGGAGACGATGCCTCCGTAACTAGGAGCAGTGAGCAGGGATATTGTGTATGGCATGTCAGACAGAATGTAAGGTCAACATTGTGCTGTTTACAATGCCACACACACACACACACACACACACACACACACACACACACACACACACACACACACACACACATACACACACAGAGTGCTGTGCATAGCGGCATTGGTCCTGCTGACGACGTGGCCGAGACACAGCTCCGTGTGGTGACAGGCCTGGCACCTGACAGGTCCCCTCACCGCGGAACAGGATGATAGCTGAGTGTGATGACAGGTCCCCTCACCACGGAACAGGATGATAGCTGAGTGTGATGACAAGTCCCCTCACCACGGAACAGGCTGATAGCTGAGTGTGATGACAGGTCCCCTCACCACGGAACAGGATGATAGCTGAGTGTGATGACAAGTCCCCTCACCACGGAACAGGCTGATAGCTGAGTGTGATGACAAGTCCCCTCACCGCGGAACAGGATGATAGCTGAGTGTGATGACAGGTCCCCTCACCGCGGAACAGGATGATAGCTGAGTGTGATGACAAGTCCCCTCACCACGGAACAGGATGATAGCTGAGTGTGATGACAGGTCCCCTCACCGCGGAACAGGATGATGATCAGCTGTGATCTTTTTTGTACAAGGGCACGGTCACACACACGATCTTTTTGTACAGACACAGACCATAGTCACACCTTTTTGTACGAAGGCACAGTTACGCACAATCGTATTGTACCAGCGCACAGTGCATAGTCACAAACGATCCTCTTGTATTAGAGCACAGGGCAGTCACATGTGATCCTTTTGTATTAGAGCACAGGGCAGTCACATGTGATCCTTTTGTATTAGAGCACAGGGTAGTCACATGTGATCCTTTTGTACAAGGGAACAGTCAACCGTGATCCTATTGTACACGGAGACAGTCAACTATGATCCTTTTGCACCAGGACACAGTCAGAACTGTAATCCCTGTTGTGTTAGGGCACAGTCATCTATGATGCTTTAGCACCAGGACAACATCACGTGCGGTCCTTCTGTTCAGGGGCACAACGAGTTAGCCGATGGTCATGATCAAAGGCTGGATTGAGACGTCAGTGGAGTCTACACTTACTCTCCTATCTGACGTCCAGTCCTACAGATTAGAGAGGTAAAATGTCTTTTTTTTGTTAAGGCAACCAAGCTTTGGAAACTGTCTTAGAGGAAAGCTGAGCACTTGGACACTCGGGTTTCTTTTAAAAAAAAGTTTGAAGAGAGGATAAACTGTTGAAGAGACGGTAGGTTCTGTCACGCCATGTCTTTTCAAGAATAAAGAAGCCAGTATGAACAGCAGCAGCATCTTCTGGGAAGCAGCGGGACACACAGCTGATCCACATGCACCCAAGGCAGCACGGTGTGACGGACAGACAGAGAAACAGACTTCCTGAAGAGACGACACAGTTTCACCCCCAGCGAGACGCCGGCCATGATAGCACGACACTCTGGACAGGATGACTTCTGTCCCGTTGAATGAACTGCATCCAGGACAGTGAGAGGGCACACCGGGGGGAGGGGGGGGGGGGGGGGGGGGGGGGGGGGGGGGGGGGGGGGAAAGGGTTAAGGGGGAAGCTCAAGTCTGTTTAACTGACATTTGAGTCACACTGTATGCCCAGTATCCCTGCCCAGTATTCCGTTTTCATACGAACATCTCAAAAGTATTCTAATGTTTTCTCATTCCCTCATCAAACAGAACTGGATTGGGCGCAGTCTGTCTAAGC
>JADBJO010005063.1:65000-70000 GCA_016801955.1 Conus betulinus | reverse complement strand
CTCTTACACTTTGAAAATCATATATATCAGCATAATTATTCAGTGCTAGCATTACAATCACTAAATGTAGATGCTCATAAGCTACCGAAAATACGCAATTTTTTATTATCCACCTTGTATAACTATAGGAATGATGGTAAAAAGATTCAAACTGCCATTTATGTGAGAAGGGATCTAAATTATTGTCCTCTGAACCCTCCTACTCCTACTAATGCTGAAGTTTTCGCAACTGGGGTTACTGTAAAACTGAACAAGCAGACAAATTTGAACATCATTTCTGTTTACTATCCCAGTGGCCCAAAGGCAGATAATACAGACTGGTTAAAAAACCTTCCTTTGTCAAACAACAAATGGGTAATACTGGGAGATTTCAATGCGCATGCTCCATTTTGGAATATGGTTGCACCACTATAACTTGCAACCGTTTAGTTGAAAATATTGTTGACTCCAAATTGGTATTATTAAACGACGGTAGTATTACCAGACTGCCAGACATTTCCACTCATAAACCTACTTCTATTGATTTATCTTTAATTTCTCCGGAGTTGGCAGTAAACTCGGTATGGTCAACAGAGGATGATACTTTGGGCAGCGATCATTTCCCAATCATCATACAGTTAAAGGAGCATATTGAAAATGAAGAAGATGGAAATGAAGATAGTATCCCAAAGTTTTCATATAAAAATGCAAATTGGTCTCTGTATGAATCGATCTTGTCCAATACACATTTCCGTAGCATTGAAAATGAAGGTATAGATGCATATTATACAGAGTTTTGTCGACATGTCTTACAGGCTGCCGGAAAATCTATTCCTATTTGTAAAGATGCCCAACAGTGGAAATATGTTGGTAATTCATGGTGGAATTTAGATTGTGCGATAGCTGTAGCTCTTAAAAAAGAAGCTTATAAAGCTTGCTGAAAGTGAGAACAGATGAAAATTTCCTAGCTATGAAACATGCCAAAAATAACAGTAACAGGGTCGTTGCCCGAGCGAAAAGAATACATTCTCTCAGAATTTTGTAGATCCAAAATATCGGAATCAAAAGATATCCATAAGGTTTGGAAAATGGTTAAAAAATTGAAAAATGGTTATTGCTTGCAACAGTACCCTATTAAGTTAGATAATAATGCTCTTCCATCCTCACAGGAGAAGCTGAGGCATTCGTCAAAATATTTTCAGAAAATAACTTGCTGTCTAGTCTCAGTCCATCTATCAGGTGTTTTTTAGAGGAGGAAGAAAAACGAACTATCTACCAGGATCCACCACCAAATCATTCCCCATTATTTAACGCTCCTATTACATATGATGAATTTTATGAGACGTTAGAATCTTTTTCTTCAAATTCAAGCGCTGTTGGCCTAGATGGTATATCCTATCAACTGTTATACCACCACTTGCCTTCATATTGGAAACGATTACTGCATTCATTTTACCAAAAATGTTGGTTTAATGGAACTCTCCCTAGTATCTGGAAGAGATCTGTTGTAGTCCCAGTTCCAAAACAAGGTAAGCCCAGGTCAGACATTGGTAGCTACAGGCCAATAGCACTAACCTCTCATGTTGGAAAGTTGTTAGAAAAGATTATCCAAAGACGTCTTTTATATTTTTGTGAAAAAAGAAAGTATAATCCCAGTGAATCAAGCGGGATTTCGTAAAGGTCGATGTACAATAGATCATTTGGTGAAACTTACAAGTCAAATTAAAAAGCAGTTTGCTAGACGGAAAAGCACACTTGCTACCTTTTTTTGATATATCAGAAAAGCGTATGATAGTATTGGCACGCTAGACTACTTTATAAATTGAAAGAAATAGGAATTAATGGAACGATGTTTCAATACTTTAAAAGTTTTTTTTATCGCAGAGATCCATATGTACAAGAATAGGAAAGTTTTTACTCGTCTTTTCAGAGCATTGATATCGGAATTCCACAGGGTTCTATTATAGCCCCCATGTTGTTTAACATTCTTATTTATGATCTTCCAAAGATATTATCAAAAAAAGTGTGAGTTTAGTACAATATGCTGATGACATTGCTATGTGGATAAATACAAATATTCGAAAGCATACTGGCAAGAGAGTTACGAATCACATACAGAAGATATATCAGTTAGAAATAGATAAATTAAACAACTTTATGGAAAATAATGGGCTTATTCTCTCAGGTGAAAAAACACAATTAATGTTTTTCAATAATGGAGACAATCCACTGTATTTGCCAAGCTTCAAATTGAATGGATCTGAATTGCAGTACTCACAAAACATAAAATTTCTGGGTGTGAATTTAACCCCTAACTTAACTGGCGTTTTTTTACATTGAAAGCTTGATAACTAAAAAACAAGGAAACGTTTAAACTTATTGAAAATTTTTGTATTCAGCCGTGGGCTCAAGATACAAAAACCCTCCTGCACCTAGCTGTTTCTCTAATAAGATCAAAACTAGTGTACGGACAAGAAGTTTATTTTTCAGCTCCTCAAAGTCTACTGAAAAAATTGCAAAGTATAGACAGCAAAGCTATCAAATTAGCGCTTGGTGTCCCAGTGCACACAAACACATTGAAGGTGTACAAAGAAATTGATATGCTATCACTGTCAGATCAACGTAGATTAGCTGTGGCCAAATATATTGCAAAAGTCTTTCAGTACCTAATTCAGTCGAAAACGAAGTGTTGATGGATTCAAATGTTGAATATCCGAAAAGAGCTCAACAGCTAGATTATCTTTGTCCCATTCGAAATTACACGAAAGATTCTTTTGAAAAATGCAATATTGATGTCACTTCACTCTCACCTGCTCCTGTTGTGTTCCCCCGGTGCCTCCATGGGAACATAGACAAGCTATCTTTGATGTAGATTACACTGATGTCCGGAAAAATGATAACATTAACATTTTAACTTCTAAAGTGAGAGAAAATTTAGAAAACAAATATTCAAATCATTTAAAAATTTTTTACGGATGGTTCCGTTTGCCAGTTAAGTGCAGGTTCGGGTTTTGTTATTCCGGCTTTAAAAGTTCAAAAAGCATACAGCCTTGGAAAAGGATTCTCTATTTTTACGGCAGAATTGTATGCTATTCTTATGGCATTACTCTTTATTTGTGATAGTAATCATTCTTTCTGTAACATTTTATTTTGTGTGTTGATTCTAAGGCAGTGTTAGAAAGTTTGAAAGTTTGGGATGTTAAAACACGGAAAGATGTAATCTTTGAAATAAAGCATCTAATTAATTACATTATTTCCACAGGAATTAATGTAGTCTTCTGCTGGGTCCCTTCACACTGTGGTATTTATTGGAATGAAATAGCAGATAAACTAGCCAGACGCGGGGGGTAATGGACAATGCTGCAAAAAGTAATTTGAAGTTAGATATATCTGAAATACATTCGTTATTGGATAGCTGTTTCCGAATTGAAAAGTCTCAAGATAAATGTGTGTAATGGAAACATGTCCTAGACATATTTCTAGTTTAATATACAAGATACGTTTGAACTCTTGGAAGACCAAATATTCCCAAAATATAGCGTGTGCATGTTCTAAGCCATTATCTGGTGAACATATACTTTTCCATTGCCCCATTTTAAATGCTCTTTATTCAAAAGCAAACATTGAAATTTCGAAATCCAAACCGGCTCACGCTATTTCTTTCAGTTCAGAAATTGTTGAGGTTGCAAAAATTTATCACCAAGTGTGAACAGACTATAAAACAACAACAACAACAACAACAACAACAACACACACACGGAACATGAAAAACAGAAAGAAACATCCCCTTCATGTGTTGGGCCAAAAGGTACTGAAGAAGACGACCGTTTGCTTTGATTGGAATGCAGACTGTGTGAGCGCAGGACCCAAAGTTACCTCCCCTGTGTCCTACCGGCTATCGTTGACAGTCGCTGTGTTTGTGTGCCCTCCGACCTTCATGATGTTGATAGCAGTGTTGACAGAGAACGACACTGTGGCGACAATTCCTTATGACGTGTCGTTTGAAACACGTCTGTTCGTCAAATATTCCTAGTTGTCACTTGCCATATTTATCCTGAACCACAGGCCAGAGCAATGGCCGGATGAAAACAAAAACAAACCAACAAAAACAAACAAACAAACAAACAAAACAATCCTGCTTACTTATTTCTTATCGTCGCCCTCCTTTCTTCTCCCCCCCCCCCCCTTTTTTTTTTCTTCTCCCCCTCCCCCCCAGTCCCCATACCCCTTTGTCAATCTTTCTGCCTCAGTTTTGCTTTCATGTTCACATTGTTGATTTGTTCCCATCCCCTACCACCTTCTCTCTGTCCTCCCTTTCTGCCCCTTCTCTCTGTTTCTCCTCCCTTCCTCCCCCGTCTCTCTGTCCGCCCTTCCTCCCCCTTCTGTCTGTTTCTCCTCCCTTCCTCCCCCGTCTCTCTGTCCGCCCTTCCTCCCCCTTCTGTCTGTTTCTCCTCCCTTCCTCCCCCGTCTCTATGTCTGTATGTCCTCCCTTCCTCCCCCTTCTGTCTGTTTCTCCTCCCTTCCTCCCCCGTCTCTATGTCTGTATGTCCTCCCTTCCTCCCCCTTCTGTCTGTTTTCTCCTTCCTTCCTCCCCCGTCTCTCTGTCCGCCCTTCCTCCCCCTTCTGTCTGTTTCTCCTCCTTCCTCCCCCGTCTCTATGTCTGTATGTCCTCCCTTCCTCCCCCCCCTTCTGTCTGTTTCTCCTCCCTTCCTCCCCCGTCTCTCTGTCCGCCCTTCCTCCCCCTTCTGTCTGTTTCTCCTTCCTTCCTCCCCCGTCTCTCTCTCTGTCCGCCCTTCCTCCCCCTTCTGTCTGTTTCTCCTCCCTTCCTCCCCCGTCTCTATGTCCTCCCTTCCTCCCCCTTCTCTATGTCTGTATGTCCTCCCTTCCTCCCCCTTCTGTCTGTTCTCCTTCCTTCCTCCCCCGTCTCTCTGTCCGCCCTTCCTCCCCCTTCTGTCTGTTCTCCTCCTCCTTCCCTCCCCCGTCTCTCTATGTCCTCCCTTCCCCTCCCCCTTCTCTATGTC
>JADBJO010005063.1:55000-57500 GCA_016801955.1 Conus betulinus | reverse complement strand
CACACACACAGGGTGGTGGTGGGGCACACACACACATGCACATGCCACATGCACACCATTCACACACACACAGATATAGACACCGCAACGCACACACTCACGCACATTCAGACAACCACACATACACTCCACACTCGCGCACGCGCATTCTCTCTCTGTGTGTCTCTTTCTCACTCTTTCTTTCGCTCTCTTTTCTCTGTCTCTGTCCTGTCTGTCTGTCTGTCTGTCTGTCTGTCTGTGTCCTGTCTGGTCTCTCTCTCCTCTCATCTCATCTCACAGACACACACACAGATAGACAGACACACACAGACACACAGACACAGACACACACACACACAACACACACACACACACACACACACACACACACACACACCACAACACACACACACACACACACACACACACACACACACAGAGTTACTTTGTATCGCCTGCATGCTGCTGTAGCCCACACAGGAATGTTACTCCCCTGCCCCTCAACCCAAAGATGGGCTCAGTGGTCAGTCACCGTAGTCATAGTTGCATGTTGTGAGGTCAAACCCCGCTGGCATCCAACATCAAAACATGGCATTTTTTTCTTCGTGCTGGTCGTAACGTTTTGTCATTCTGGTGGGATGTGGGTGGTGTTTGTCTCGTGTTGTTGCCCCCCTCCTCTTTCGGGGTGTGTGTCTCTCTCTCTGTTAGGTCACTTTAACGTGGTGAGGATGAGTGAGAAAAATAAAACATCGTTCCTAAGATCTTGTCATAGTTATGGCATTCCGACCGCATGACATCAAGGAGCGATGATGATGATGATGATGATGATGATGATGATATGATGATCATGATGATGATGAGGCTGATGAGGAGGAGGACCCGAGTGAGGATGGTGAGATGATGAGGATTATGTTGATAATGATGTCAACGACCGACGACAATGATGATAATGACGATGAGAGAGAGACAGACAGAAGAGAGAGGAGACCACAGACACATACACAGACACACACACACACACACACACACACACACACACACACAGCACAACACACACCACACACACACACCACACAGACAGACAGACAGACAGACAAGACAGACAACAGACAAAAGCACACACACCCACGCATTCATGCACGCAAGCCGCGCGCACTTGCACATGCACAAGCGTGCATGCACACAAAATGCCTGCACGCATCACACACAACACACACACACACCACACACCACACACACAACACCACACAACACACACACACACACACACACCCACACACACACACATCCACACGGACAGATTGTTTTTGGATTTGTTAAGAGAGTAGAGAGATAGAGAGAGAGAGAGAGAGAGAGAGAGAGAGAGAGCGAGAGAGAGAGAGAGTAGAGCGAACGAACCCAGCGATAGAGAGAGACAGAGAGAGAGAGAGAGAGAGAGAGATAGAGAGAGAGAGAGAGAGAGAGGAGCGAATGCAGGCGAATACGAGCGAGGGATATTTAGCGAAGAGATAGATCGATGATAGATAGATAGATAGAGAGATAAAGAGAGTAGAGAGAGAGAGAAGGAGAGAGAGAGAGATAGAGAAATAGCAAGAGCGAGAGAGAAAGAGAGAGAGAGATAGGACGAGCGATACCAACAGATAGATGAGAGCACACAAGAGAGATATATAGATAGAGAGAGAAATATAAGAGAGGAGACAGACAGACAGTTAGACAGACAATACAGACAGACCAACAGACAGAGAGAGAGAGAGAGAGAGAGGAGATAGAGAGAGGCGGAGAGAGAGAGATACGAATTAGAGAGAGGAGAGATAGAGAGAGAGGAGAGAGGAGAGAGAGAGAGAGAGAGAGTAGTTAGTTTCGCAAGTACATATTTTTTGAAGACACATACCCAGGCAACACGCACACAAAGAGACAGACGTACGCAGACACACAAGACATACACACAAACAACACGCATATCACGCGCGCGCAGCGCGCGCGACGCACACACCCACCACAACGCACACACACACACCACACTCACCATACACACACGCACCTCACACATTCACATCAAGCACCACACACACAGACACACATAGAGGCACGGCGCGCGCGCGTGCTCACACACACAGAGACACACACACACACATAAACATGCACACAGAAACTCACACACACACACACCACACACACCACACACACACCACACACACACACACACACACACACACACACACAACCACACAGAGTAAAAAACACACCTCCACCACACACACATACACGCGCGTGCGCACGCACGCACATTATTCGTCCATACACTCATTATTTTGGATTTTTTTTCCAGAGAGAGAGAGAGAGAGAGCGAGAAAGATTGATTGATTGATTGATTGATCTTTAATACACAAGGATGGAGAATTTAGGCCAAAGCCTAGTCTTACAATCTGTCCTTGTCATGCATACATTATTTCAGCACATATCATTCATTCTGACAATTCAGCATTGCAACATGGTAATCTAATTCTACAATGATAAGCAA
>JADBJO010005063.1:37500-50000 GCA_016801955.1 Conus betulinus | reverse complement strand
AGGAATGACGTCAGATTGTAAAACAAAGTGTGTGTGTGTGTGTGTGTGTGTGTGTGTGTGTGTGTGTGTGTGTGTGTGTGTGTGTGTGTGTGTGCCGTGTGTGTGTGTGTGTGTGTGTGTGTGTGTGTGTGTGTGTGTGTGTGTGTGCCGTGTGTGTGTGTGTGTGTGTGTGCCGTGTGTGTGTGTGTGTGTGTGTGTGTGTGTGTGTGTGTGTGTGTGTGTGTGTGATGGAAACAAGAGAAAATAGCTGACAGTCTCTTAGAAGGTGTGTAACTCTGACGCCGATGATGTAGAATGTGTCCGTTAAGAAATGCAACCAGCGATTATCCCAATGATCATGATTATCAAGAATGATCAGTCGTTCTGAAATCAGCACACCTCTCCTCCCTCCCTCCTCCTCCCCCCTCCCCCCCCTTTTTTGTTCTCGCCTCTCGTCTGGCTTTCTTCAGCATTTTCTTCTCTTCTGTCCTTTCCTTCCATTTCTAGTTTTTTCTTCTCTTCTGTCCTTTCCTTCCATTTCTAGTTTTTTCTTCTCTTCTGTCCTTTCCTTCCATTTCTAGTTTTGCTTTGTCTGTCCTTTTGTTTTTCCATTTGTAGTTTTTTCTTCTTTTTGTCCTTTTCTTTCCGTTGATTTTTTCTTCTCTTCTGTCGCTTTCCTTCCAAATTTCTATTTGTTTTCTGTTTCTGTCTGTCTGTCTGTCTGTCTATCTGTCTATTTCCCCCCTTCTCTTTATCTCTTCTCTTCTGTCTCTGCTCACTCCATGTCTAGTTTTGCTTTGACTGTTGGGTTGTGTGTTTCTTTGTGTTTTCCCTGGTTTTGTCTCTCTTTCCGTTGATTGAAAAAAAGAATTTCGCTTTTTTGACAAATCTCTACTGTCTGTCTGTCTGTCTGTCTCTGCTGTCTGTCTGTCTCTCTCTCTCTCTCTCTCTCGGCCCCCTCTGTCTGTCTGTCTGTCTCTCTCTCTCTTTGTCTGTAAGGAAAACAAGGTCTTTGTTTGTGTCAATCACGTGAATCCAACTCAAACTGACCATCCTTGATCCCAGACTTCCCTGTCTAAGACGACGATGGGCCTGTTTAGCAAGACAGACAGTCCGTAATTATCCTGATTATCGGCATTCTTGAGTCAGGCAACACACCTCTATTATCAAACACACACGTCTCGTCTCGTGGATTCCTGTCGTCTCTGCTATGGCCCACACAGGGGACACAATTCTTACCACTGGGCGATGTGGTCACACTCCACAATTAGAATTTTAAGACACTATATAATCCATGTAAGCGTTTTGAGGCCGACCGTAATTTTGAGCCAGCATTTAATGTTAAAGTGATAATTGATCAAAAGAACAACTCCCAACCAATTATTTCTCTTATTTGGGGGGGGGGGGGGGGGGGGGGGGGGGGGGGGGGGGGGGGGGGGGGGGGGGGGGGGGGGGGGGGGGGGGGGGGGGGGGGGGGGGGTTCCACCGACGACATCACAGTTTTCAAAAACATGACCTTTCCTTTAGTTTGACGTCCCATTTTTCAGGCCTTTGCACTCACACGTCACCCTATCTTTGTTCCAGGTGGTGGCACCCAAATAGTCCCATTCCTTTGAAATTAATCTGTTTGCTTGGAACCACCCGGCTTGTAAATGATGGCCATATGAAATACAACGCGAAGAATCACTTTCATACACTACACAAATAATCACAACGATTTAATTGTGCCAATCTATAAATACTCGACTCTTTAGGCAGGGCCTTGGCGCATTAAATTTCTGGTGTGCAGCCTATGGCGTACTGATAAAATGCGTGGTTAATTCTTTCTGGCTGGTTTCGTCCACAGGCTGGCTCTAACAGAATGTAAATCTTGGTGTGTGCTGCCATGGTCTGCGTCAGTGTGTGTCTCTGTGTTTGTCTCATCGTCAGTGTGTCATGGTTTCAGGTGTGAGCCTGGTGCCATGGAAAAATACACCGTGGAGTTTTTGTGAATGTCTGGAGAAACAAATGTGTCTGTGTGCTTGTCTTCATTCGTCAGTCATTCATCATTCATTCATTCATTCATTCATTCATTCATTCATTCACTTTCATTCATTCATTTATTCAGAGAAAAATTCAAGCTTGATTTTGCTTTATTACCTTCTATCTTTCTTTAGGAGAAAGAAATGACTGGTGTTTCATTCATTCATTCATTCATTCATTCATTCATTCATTCATTCATTCATTCATTCATTCATTCATTCATTCATTGATGTTTAAGCTTGATTTTGCTATGTTGCCTTCTTTCTTTCTTTGACGAAACAAATGACTGATAATTCATTCAATCATTCGTTTGTTTAAAAATTCATTCATTCACTCATGTATGAACTTGATTTGGCTATTTACCTTCTTCTTTCCTTTTTTTTCATCCTTCTGTCCATCTACATTCTTCTGCGTAGGCCCAGTAGCTAGAGATACAGAAGTGTCAAAGTCAGTTGTGCATGAAGAAACTGCTAATGGCCAAACCTTCCACTCAGTCAATGGATTACTCTTTGTTTGTATTGCAACATACTTTTTACTCTATATGATTTGTCATTAGAAGCATAATCTATAGTCATACAAAATAAAACCACATATCTTTAAAAAATCCGTATAATCCATCTTGCTATTTTTCTTGTTTTTATTTTTTTTCTTGTGCTCTTTTATTTCTTGCTGTCTTTATTTACTTTCTGCTTTCCTTCTATTCCTCTTTTAATTTTTCCTTTTGATTTGTCTTCTTGCGCTCTTTATTTCTTGCTTTCTTTGTTAAATTTCTTCTTTCTTTCTATTCACCTTTTCCCTCCTTTTGTACATTGTACTTCTTTCGTTGTTTTTTTTTGCTTTCTTCCTTCTTCCTTCTTTTCTTTTGCTTCCTTTACATTTTTTTCCCCTTTCTTCTATACAATATCTTTCTCAAACGTTCGTCTCCCCCTCCCCTCCTCTTCCATCCTCACCTTTCGCTAGCTTGTTTTTTTTTTTCTCTACAACACACACAAGTCAACTGAGATTCAGGTACAGTCCATTTTAGTCACACAGACTTAGACAAAGTCAACAGAGATTCAGGTACAGTCCATTTCAGTCACACAGACCAAGCACAAAGTCAACAGAGATTCAGCAACAATCTATTTGACTCACACAGACCTAGCACAAAGTCAACAGAGATTCAGCAACAATCTATTTGACTCACACAGACCTAGCACAAAGTCAACAGAGATTCAGCAACAATCTATTTGCCTCACACAGACCTAGCACAAAGTTCTTTTTTCCCCTTGCACTGAAGGGTCCATTTTTCTTCAACACATGTTACATCAATATTTGCACCCTTCAAACAAGGAAACATTCATTCTAACAATTCAATTTGAATGCAGCATGTATTGCGCATAAACAATAATTTTCTAGCATGATATGGTGCTATAAGGGTTTGACATATTGTTATAAAGGAACACAAATGATGAAACAAAGGAAGAAAGAATGAAAAAGAAAACTCCATCCCCTTAACTTCTCTCTCTTCCTGTTTCATTCCGTAGAGTTAAAGAAGAAACTTCATGCACGAGGAAGGAGGGAGGACAACAGTTGTACTGTCATGAACAAAGATGCTCTGTCATGGAAAGAGTTGAACCCCTCTCTTCCCCCTCCCCCTCCTCTCTCCCATCTATTCCTAAGGTTCAGACAGCGTGCACAGGCCAAGCACAAAGTTCTCACAGAGCGGCAGTGTGATGAAGAACGCGCAGCAGCTCAGACACCAACTGGCAAATAGGAGGGTGGAGTCCCACTGTAACAAAAAAAAAAAAAAAAAAAAAAAAAAAAAGCAAATGAAAAAATTGGAAAAAAAATGGAGGTTGGAGCACAAAAAAACAAACAAACAAAAAAGGAAACAAGCAACCAAAAAAACCCAGCTGGCATACAGCCAGTCATTATCCTAATGATCCAATGAACCATGTTCTTGAATCCTACAGTTCTAGCTCTCCACAGCCATCATACACGTTCTGTGGATTTTCCTGTCTCTGCACTGGCCCACACAGGGAGCAGCCGAGGGAGGGGGTAGGGTGGGGGTGGGGGGGGGGGGGGTGGGGGGGGGGGGGGGGGGGAAGGAGGCGAGGGGGGGGGGGGGGAGGGAAGGAAGGAGGGGGCACTTCTGACCAGTGTCTGATGCGGTGTGCTGATACGGCAGAGGGATTAATCTTTCTGGACAGTGCCAAACGCTAGGGCTGACATGTCTGTAAACGCCTGGGTGCGTGCTGTCACGCTATGTACAGTGCGTGTGTGTGTGTGTGTGTGTGTGTGTGTGTGTGTGTGTGTGTGCGTGTGTGCGTGCGTGCGTGCGTGCGTGCGTGCGTGCGTGCGTGCGTGCGTGCGTGCGTGCGTGCGTGCGTGCGTGTGTGTGTGTGTGTGTGTGTGTGTGTGTGTGTGTGTGTGTGTGTGTGTGTGTGTGTGTGTGATATATCTTGATGAACAGCGTTTGAACTTTGTCCCGGGTACATTAGAGAATCCTGAACATTCATTCATTCATTCATTCATTCATTCATTCATTCATTCATTCATTCATTCATTCATTCATTCATTCATTTATTCATTCATCTATTCTTTTACGCTAATAGTGACATGTATTGTCTATCGCGCCTTCCTTCTTTTCTTTCATCTTCCCATCTTTTTATTTCTTCCTTCCTTCTACTTTTCTTCTTTCTGTTTATTCTTATTTTTCCTTCTCGTTTTCACTTTCTGCGTTTATTGGTTTTATTTCTTCTATCTGCGCTCCTTTTCTTTCTTCCTTATCTGCCTTTCCTTCTTCTTTATTCTTCCCTTCCTTCCTTCCAATTCCCCCATGCTGTGCTCGTTTCCTCTCTTTCTTCTTCTGTACTCTTCTCTACTTTCTCTCTCTTCTCTCTTTGTTCAACCGCTCTAAGAAACTTTGGCTTTCCTGTCTTTCTTTCTTTCATTGGCCCTTTTTATCCTTTCATTTTCTTTACTTTTCTTATTTCAGTCAATCTTGTTTTTTTGTTCTCTTTATTTGTTTCTTCTTCTCCAGGTTCTCGTTTACTCATCCACTTTCCTTTTCTTCCCCTTTCCTCCATCCATCTCATTTCTTCTCCTCTTTCTTGTGCTTGCTTCCATCCTGCCTTTCATTTATTATCTGTTTTTTTTTTCTCTCTCTGGATTTATTCATCCCCCCCCCCCTCTGCCCCCTTGTTTGTTACCGCAAAAAACATAAACAAGACAGGGGTGAGCAACAATGCCTTTGAATCCTTGACTGAACACAATTCTCAGGGAGGTATATGTTGATGTAGAATGCTAATCGATAAAGATGACGTCAGCCCATTTAGGAAGACAGACAGTCATTCATCATCGTGATCATCCCAGTATATGGGTTCTTAGGTCATGCAACAGTACGTCATTATCACACTCGTTCTGTGAACTCTCCATTGTGTCTGCAGCGGTCTACACGAAGGGCCCAGCTCTTATCTGCGACTGATGTTGCGTGCTGATAGAGCAGCTAATCTTGGTAGGTGTTTTGTGGGGCGGGGAGTCCATTGACGTATGCCTGAATGAACACTGTCATGGTCTGTTTGAGGTGTGTGTGCTGGTGTGTGTTCAATTGTCAGAGTGTCATTGGTAATGCAGGCACCCGAGAAAAAACTGAACCGACAGCTTAGTGTAAAAGACTTGAAGAACAGCGCTTCTGTTTCTTTTTCTATTTTTTTTCTCTCTCTTCATTTTGAAGGTTTTCTGTTTTCATTAAAAATATCCCATTACTCGCTGACATGCAAGAGAAGCAGAGAAAGCAGACGAGATTCTCTTGAGAAATGCCTGATGTAGTGGAGTTCTGCAAGGCTGGCATGATGACTGGCTGAAGGGAACGATGGGTCATGTAGAGAAGACAAGAGTTCTTATCATGATAAAGCTCTGAGAACGGGAAGATTTATAGAGGGAGTTAGACACACGCACGTACACATACAACCCACATCTGTGTTTTGTTATCTCCCTACAAACAGAACAAAAGAAAGAAATATGGATTTATATAGAATAAAATGAACAACGAAAGAAACAAGAAAGGCAAAAAGACATGGCAAATTCTATTAAATAATGCAAAAAGACATGGCAAATTCCATTCATTAATGCAAAAAGACATGGCAAATTCCATTCATTAATGTAAAAAGCACATGGCAAATTCTATTCATTCTAAAAGACATGGCAAATTATATTCATAAATGTAAAAAGACATGGCAAATTTTATTAATTAATAGAAAAAGACATGACAAATTCTATGAATAGAGCATCGACCGTGTTTGAAAGCAAATGAGTACTGCCTCGGGAAAACTTAGAATTAATTTCAGATGACAAAAAACGTTACCCATTTCACCCCCGTCCCCCTAAACACACCCACACACACACACACACACACACACACACACACACACACACACACACACACACACACACACACACACACACACACACACACACACACACACACACACACACACACACACACACACACACACACACACACACACACACAGACACACACACACACACACACACACACACACACACACACACACACACACACACACCACACACACACACACACACACACACACACACACACCAATGGGAGGGAGGGGGAAGGGGAAGGACGTGACATTTATTCATTGATTCATTCATTTGCCGACTTTTCTTTCTCACTTTTCGTGGAAGAGAATTGTAGATTCCGTGTTAAGAAAAACCTTAAGGGGGAACACACCTGATTTTTCTTTCTTTCTTTACTCTCTCTGTTCCATCCAGCTATATATCCTCCCCTCCCCTCCCTTCACTGCCTTTCTTCCCATTATTTTCTTTCTGTTTCCTTCTTTCCTTCCTTCCTTAGTATACACGCAAACACAGACACAGGCGCGCGCACACACACACCCACCCACGCACCCACACGCGCGCGCGCGCGCGCGCGCGCACATACACACACACTCGGACACACACTCTCTCACACACACACACACACACACACACACACACACACACACACACACACACACACACACACACACACACACACACACACACACACACACACACACACACACACACACACACACACAATTCCACGTCCACCACCCCCCCCCTCCATACCTTACATGCGCACACATATTGTACAACAACTGTCACTGCAGATATGTCGGAGATGGTATGCCATGCCTGTGGCAGTGATAGTAACAGAGAATTCTGTCCTTTGTTCTCTGTGGCAGTGATAGTAACAGAGAATTCTGTCCTTTGTTCTCTGTGGCAGTGACAGTAACAGAGAATTCTGTCCTTTGCTGTCTGTGGCAGTGACAGTAACAGAGAGTTCTGTCCTTTGTTCTCCCGTGGCAGTGACAGTAACAGAGAATTCTGTCCTTTGTTCTATATGGCAATGATCGTAACAGAGAAGTGTGTCCTTTGTTCTCGGTGGCAGTGACAGTAACAGATAATTCTGTCCTTTGTTCTGACTGCAGGTAGACGACTGCTGGATCTCACGGCGTGGTGACTGAACTCAGAGACTAAGACACGGCACGACGGAACAGTGCCAGACTCAGCCTAGAGACCAGCATCCTCCACAGCCCAGACACAACGTCAACTCTCAGCACCTCTCAGCACCTCTGCATGAATAAAACATGTGATGTAGCGGAGCAGACACACCATGAGTGTCAGTACCACCCTTAACGAGATGATATGAGCCAGCCTTTACAAAGAGATGATAGGAACCAACCCTTTACAAAGAGATGATAGGAACCAGCCTTTACAAAGAGATGATAGGAACCAGCCTTTACAAAGAGATGATAGGAACCAACCTTTACAAAGAGATGATATGAGCCAGTCTTACAAAGAGATGATAGGAACCAACTTTACAAAGAGATGATATGAGCCAGTCTTTACAAAAAGATGATAGGAACTAGCATATCACACCATGAGTGTCAAATACCTTTACAAAGAGATGATATGAACTAGCCTTTACAATGAGGTGATAGGAACCAGCCTTTACAAAGAGATGATAGGAACCAGCCTTTACAAAGAGATGATAGGAACCAGTCTGTCTGCACCAATGGAAACACGAGAAGCAATAAAGGATGGAAGACAATGGAGCCAGCTAACAGACTACAATTGGGAGCCCCAACACATTGACTGGGTTTGCCAAATTGATCGATCTGCAACAAATGGAGGGGCGTGGCGCCCACTGATGCGTTTTAACCGCATTGCAGCTAACTCGACGATCTAGAACCGATAAAGATTGACAAAAAACCCCCGGAGATCAACATTTCAGCTATTTAGACTGATAAAACGGTGTACATCCCACCAAACTCTCTCTCTCTCTCTCTCTCTCACTCTCTCTCTCTCTCTCTCTCTCTCTCTCTCTCTCTCTCTCTCTCTCTCTCGTGGAAAGGTGCAAACATATTGTATCTGTCGTGGAATGGTGTTGATAAACATATTGGCTGTCGGCATGGCTCATTTGATTGTTGATAAACTATCAATGTAAGAAGGAATCAGAGTCTGCCTGATTTTACATTGTCTGTCTGGTTTTACAGAGTCTGCCTGGTTTGACAATTTCTGTACAGTGAGGTCACAAGAGGCAGCATGGACACGACACAATACTGAGTTCACCGGAGAAACCCAGTCTACCCCATGACGAGAGCATTCCACCATTTCACGGACATAGATTTTGGTGACCACCGCTGGATTTGAAAGATGCAGCATTTCCTGCAGCTGAAGAACAATGTCAGACCTGTCACGAACAATTCACGGGCATTCTGGCTGTCTGCAAGCAAACAGTGGACTGGATCTGTGTCGGGGCTGGAGCTACTGCAAGTGCAAAATTATTTCAAGGAGGAGGACCTCTACCATGACGAAAAGCAGCAGCTGCTGCAGGAGGGTGCTCTATTCACAGTTGTACTCGGTGATCTAGGGTTTTAGAGAAGGCGTAGACAACGAGAAGATGGTGTAAAAGTACCTGTGACTCGAAATGTACTGCCATCTTTGACAAAAAAAGAAAGACCTACTAAGGAGTAGTGGTATTTATGTAAAGGGATGCCAGAATCTTTCCAGAAGAACTGGAGAAAAGACACGGTTTAGGCTGATGCGATGTTTCAAGCTGGAACTGGGCCATCAAGATTTTACGAGCATGCCGTGAGACTCCAGTAGAACTAACAGCTGTCAAGACGTTCTCTTCATCTGAGAAAGCCGACAAGCAGAGAACTGCGACATTGTATATTTTGATTTAAAAATTTGCTGCTGCAGGGAGAAACAACAACAACAACAACAACAACACAACAACAACAACCACAACAACCACAACAACACACACACACAGTCGGCGACTTCGCTTAAGTGAAATCGTCGGATAAGTAAAACCCATTTTGTCTTAAGCGGCGGCATCGGAAAGCTGTAAGTTCTGTCTATCCGGGGAAGGCAGTGTGGCAGACTGTCCGATGAAGATGCCAACGTCACTGCTGGCTGGCACCAGCCGGGCACTGCCCTGGAAACCTGGCCACTCGCTGTCCGTGCCCTATGGGGAGGGCACCTTCCCTCCCCCCTCTCCTCCTCCTCCTCCCCCCCCACCATGACAGCAGACTACCCCTCGTGTCCCGCAGCTTGGAGTCGGCCGTGTCCCCCTTCCTCCCCCGACCCCCTCACAGCGGCAGAGACCGGAGGACGACGGAGGAATCAGGGGACCCCTCCTCCGCCCTGCCCCCTGCCCCTGCCACGTGCGCAGGGAGGAGAGGGGAGGAGAGGAGGAAGAGGTTCCCTATCCTGGGCCCCACACGGCAGGACACCGAGCTGTACTTTCGCAACCGTCGCTCCGGGCGCCGTTCGGCGAAGGACAGGTGAGGGATAGATCCCCTAGGTCTGTCTGTCTGTTTGTTAGTATGTCTGTCTGTCGGTCTGTGTCTGTCTGTCTGTCTGTCTGTCTGTCTCTCCCTCCCTCCCTCCCCCCCTCTCTCTGTCTGTCAGTTCGTCCGTCCGTCCGTCTGTCTATCTGTCTCTCGTCCGTCTGACAGTCCGTTTGTCTGTCTGAAGGTCTATTTGTCTGTCTGTCTGTCAGTCTGTCAGTCTGTCTGTCAGTCTGTCTGTCTGTCTCAGTCTGTCTGTCTGTCTCTCAGTCTGTCTGTCTGTCTTTTAGTTTTTCTCGACCTTCTGTTCTTCTGTGTGTGTGTGTGTTGTGTGTGTGTGTGTGTGTGTGTGTGTGTGTGTGTGTGTGGAATAGTACAATCTAAGTATTTAGTAATTCAATCAGTGTGTGAGTGTGTGGATAAGTGAGTGTGTGAGTGAGTGAGTGAGTGAGTAAGTGAGCGAGTCAGTGGGTCACACAATTACTCAGGGAATAAGCCAGTTCCTCCTATTTTGAGCATTTTCACGTCGTTTGTAACATCTGAAGCAGACAAACATTTGTCAAAAAAATACTAACCTGCATAGTACCCGCCCATAAATAAGCATTAGCTTACACTCCTTGTTTTTATCCCCCCCCCCCCCTCCCCCAGTAAACCGCTGTCTGTTTAAGTCTTCGGTGTATCAGATATTGCAGCTGGATTAGGCGCCTCAATCAAGACACCACGGTGTGCTGACAGTGACTCATTAGGGAGCAGATTTCTGGAAGCACATGCAGGCTGTGGAATGTGTTGTGGCAATCAATGTCAGGTGATCTTAGAGATGCGGACACAGGGAACAGTTCTGTGGCGTGTTGTAGTATCTCAAAGCGCTTTACAATATCAATGCATACATGCATACAACATCTAGCTTTCACACACACACACACACACACACACACACACACACACACACACACACACACACACACACACACACACTCACTCACTCACTCACTCACTCACTCACTCACTCACACACTCACGCACACACACACACACACACACACACACACACACACACACACACACACACACACACACACACACACACACACACACACACACACATGCTTATTCAATGTTCTATCTGAAAATAAAATTTTGACTTGACTTGACTTCACACACACACACACACACACACACACACACACACACACACACACACACACACACACACACACACACACACACGCACACGTACGCACTCACGCACGCACGCACACACACACACACACACACACACACACACACACACACACACACACACACACACACACACACACACACACACGCGCGCGCGCGCGCGCGCACCACACACCACATACACACACTCACACACATACACGCACACAAACACACACATATAAAGAACGCGCGCGCGCGAGCGCGCGCACACACACACACACACACACACACACACACACACACACACACACACACACACACACACACACACACACACACACACACACACACACAGAGACAGACAGAGAAACACACGCGCACACACACACACACACACACGCACACACACACACACACACACACACACACACACACACACACACACACACACACACACAGAGAGAGAGAGAGAGAGAGTGACAGACAGACAGGCAGGCAGGCAGACAGAGAGAGAGAGAGAGAGAGAGAGAGAGAGAGAGAGAGAGAGAGAGAGAGAGAGAGAGAGAGAGAGAGAGAGAGAGAGAGAGGGAGGAGAGAGAGAGAGAGAGAGAGAGAGAGAGAGAGAGAGATAGAGGCAGAGAGAGAGAGACAAAAAGAGAGAGAGAGAGAGAGAGAGAGAGAGAGAGAGAGAGAGAGAGAGAGAGAGAGAGAGAGAGAGAGAGGAGAGAGAGAGAGAGAGAGAGCTGGCTGGCTCACACAAGGACTAACACGATCACATAACACTGTGGGCCACTGGAAACACTAAGTCTGGGATTGATCGGATCAGCGCGCAGGGTCGTTCAGTGGTAGGTGCAACCAGCCACAAGTCTGCCCCTACGCTTTGTGCCGCTAGGCGGCGTAAATACACGAGGTGGCAGCGTGATTCCACTGCCTTATGTAATTTGTCCAAGACCCACCTTGCATAACGTGTTCCAATGTCGATGTGGTGATTAGTGAGCGTGTATATTTGCTTTCTGAAGTGGTGTGACTGAGTCACGTTCACCTATTCCTCATTGTTTAGTCGCCTCACATATAGACATGTGCGTGTGCACGAGCATGCACGTATATTGTTAAATATCTTTATGAATTAGCGCTTGAATTTATGGCAAATAATGAAACGTCTACAGTAATGCCGGGTAGATGTGGAGAACTACAGGGAAATAATGAAAGGTCTACAGTTATGCCGGTTAGATATGGAGTACTACAGGGATGAAAGGTCTACAGTTATGCCGGTTAGATATGGAGTACTACAGGGATGCCACTTTGGGCCCCTTTGTTCTCCATCTAGGTCAATGACTTACCTTGTTTTCTTACGGACTGTGTGAAATGTCTGAAGATGATAAATGACTCATTCAAGCGAATAAAATATTTTGTGTCAAAATTTAGAAAGAGAGGGGGTTAGTTACCGCCAAGGACATTGACAAACAAAAACACAAGATACGATGCATT